>PVJD01006624.1:0-95740 GCA_004026545.1 Mormoops blainvillei | reverse complement strand
AGGTCCCTTAGATGAGTACTTGGCATATAGTATAGTGCTTATTATTATTATTATTATTATTACATTCTTACCAAGGTTTTTGAAGTCTTTACCATTTACTTATGGCTTTCCTAGGTGCAGGGTAGGGAAGTAGTGAAGCAGAGACACTGAAGTTTAGGAAACACAACCTTCTAGGATCTTATAATCTAATCCATGCAAAAAATGACATATGTGGAACTACATGGAAAAATATGCTGTAATATGTAATAAGTGTCAAATGCTGATTTCAGGTACAGAAGTAATAGAAAGAATGAGATCAAGTGGGATTATACGCCTCAGGGAGATGAACTGGGCTGAAGAGTAGGGAGGGTTGAGAGAGGCGGAGAGAAGTGAGGGGGCACACCGGACAACATGCAAGAAAGCAGAGAGGCCAGAAGGAGTATGAGGTGGACTTGGGGCAGTGGAGGAACAGAGCTGGCGAAGCAGGTGAGTGGAAGAAAATAAGATTGTGCCGAATGGAGTTGTACTATGTAAGTTCTAGAAAGTTCTCTCTACTTAGGGGATTCTCTACGTGATGGGAATGGAAACAGGGGGAACTGAAAACTCCTGAGTAAAGGAGAGAAAATAAACAGGGTCTTAGAGATTTCCATGGTTTGGGGTTTGGAGGCTGAGTCCACGGAGACTAGTGAGGGAGTGGCTGCTCTGGTGGTGTTAGTTTGAGGAGACGGGATGGTTTGGGGCAGAGCAGAGGGATGAAGAGGAAAAAAAAAGACTGAGGTGGCAATTCAAGGAAAAATTAGTAAAAAAGTTAGTAAGGCCTAATCTGTCGGCTGATGGGATAAATGAAGTCGAGATTAAATAAAAGATTATTACAAATGTTCAAATCTATAGGTCTGAGAATTAGAGATATCAAAGAAAAACTGGAGGAGAACTGATGAAAGGGGGAGAGAAGCAAATCAGGATTTTGGTGCTGTGTGAATTGAGTTTGCAGTGATAATGGGATCTCCAATAATGATAGCTAATGTTTACTTACTATGTGCTCGGTACTATGTGTTTTACACATATAAACTCATTTAATCCTCATGGAAACTGTTTGACATTGGTATTATTATTATTCCAACTTTTTGAAGGATGAGAGGTTAAATATGGTTAAACTGAGATTCTATAAGATTAAACTGAGATTTAAATCAAAGCCTCTGATGCCAGTGCTTATATTAACCACCATAGTTACTTTCAGGAAATCCGATCTGAAAAGTGAAGACGGAATGTAACAGTTGGGAGTCATCAGCAAAGAGGTGCTAATTGCAGTTATGGGGATGAGTGAGGTTTCTGAGGGAGGAAGTGCGCAGAGAGGAGAGCAGATGGCCAAGACTGAATGCTGGGGGAGGTCTATACTGAGAAGTCGGCCACGGCAGTGGTACCCGGCCCAAGCCTGCAGGTCCCCAGCCTGTTAGGGTGAACAGATCAGATAACAGGCTGCAGGCTTGGCCTTGAACGGCCTGGTTTGGGGAAGGGCCTGCAGATGGAAATTAAGGTTATGGAGAGAAAACTTTAACACATACTGGAGGGGGAAGTGACTAAGTTTTGTCAGAGAAATGAAGAATAAAGGAGGGCTTGCTTCCTTGTTTTTTTGTTTTCTTCCCCCCAAATGAGAGAGACCTATATCTCAAGAAGCTAGAGGAAAGAGGGAAAAAGGCAATATGAAGAAGGAAGGGAATACATGCAGGGAAAAAAAGATCTTTTATGAATCATAAAAGGGAGAATCAATAGCTTTACTCTGGCTGCAAGGGCTTTTGAAAATGTCAAGTCTCGAGGTTGGAAATGGGCCTTAATATCTGGTCACCAGTTTGGCCCTTAAGATAGATGCACCGTATTGAGGAGGATAAACTTGAATATGCATTCCCCATAAATTTATTTATTTAGCAAAGAAATACACACAACATCTCCACTTATATCTTTTAGGCATCTCAAAAGTAATAAGTGCAAAATAACCCCCAAATTTTCACACTTGCATTTAACAGTTTTCTCCTCCATCCTTCTAGTTGCTTGGGCTAAAAACCTTGGTTTCATCCTTAATTTTTCTATTTTTCTAACACATAACATCTAATTCATCAGGAAGTCTTGTCCATCTGTCTTTAAGGTTTATTGATAATCTGATCACTTCTCATTGTCTCCACTGATACCCTACTCAGCGATTTTCAATGGTGTGCCACAAGAATTTTTAAAACATGCGATACCTGACTATTTAGTCAGGGGCACTGATCTCTTTTCCCTTAGATTGTAAAATAAAAAAAATGACAACAGCCAACACAATAGCCATCTGGTGTGAATGCCCTGTCTTATATAGGTCATGCAACAGAGTTGCCATGTTATTGGTCACATTGCATAATAAGGTTCTGCCTGGTTAATTCTTGGTACCAGAAACCCTTATATACAAATATATGCACCTGATTTTTTTAAATGGTCAAAGTGGTCACTTTGGAGCCAGAAGCATAGGTAATTACTATTTTATTTGTAAATTAATCAACATTATATCTATTTTTTGGTCAGTCAGGCTATATATGTGTGTGTGTGTGTGTGTGTGTGTGTGTGTGTGCCACAGAATTTTAGTAATTAGTTTATGTGTGCAATGAGATGAAAAAGGTTGAAAATCACTGCCCTCCTCTAAGCCGCCAGTAATGTTTGCCTGGGCAAGTGTGGTCTTCCTCCTCCCACCCTATTTCCCTTACAGTCTAATTGTCTCACAGAAGCAAGGGTAGTTCTGTAACAATGTCAATCATATCACGACACTCTGATGACCAGAACTATGCAATGGATTTTCATCTATCTCTGAATAGAGACAGTATGGCAAGGACTCTTGCCAGAGGTCATTGCCTACCATTTCTCCCCAGGCTTCCTCTGCTCCGGACACACTGGCGTTCTTGAACAAGCCAAGGATGTTCTTGGGTCAGGACCTTTGTAAAATACATGCTGTTCCCTGTACCTTGAGTCACTCATTCAACAAATGTTTCTTGAGTGCCTACTATGTGTTGGGCACCATTCTGGATAGCTGGGATACATCGGTATACAAAGTAGATAAATAACCTTGTCCTTGCTGTGCTTATATTTCCAGCATATCTGCACCTGTTGTTCCCTTTGCTCAGTTTGCTCAACTGCCACCTTACCCAAGAGACCTTCCCTTTGCTTGTTTTAGCCTTTGCTATAGCTCTAGAATAGGGCCTAGCACATAGAAGGTGCTTTCAAATATTTGCTGAATGAATTAACGCATGTGCCTGGTGAGCACTTTTAATTTGGAAACTCATGTTTTCAATTCTGGGACCATTTCTTGCACTTAAAAAAAATTCTTTATATATTTTTTTCTGTTTTCTTTTTCTTAAACTCCTAGTATAATGTCAGAATTTGGACCTCCTCAATGACTGTTTTTAATATCTTTTATTTATTTTTAAGGACTTTCTTTTTGATCTAACTTCTGGAAGGTACCCTCAACTTTATTTTGTAACTCTTACATGGCAGTTTAAGATTCTGCTATGTTTTTAGTTGCTAAGAGTTCTTTTATGTTCTCCCGCTGTTCCTATTGAATTGGTATAATCATTTTATTTATAAGCTGGACTGAGAAAAATAAAGCAGACATGTACTTTGTTCTTTCCCATATCTCCCTGTTAAATCTCATTCCTGGCTGTAATCTCAGCTAACTCCCAAACCTTTTCAGTCACTCTTAGATGGGGGGAAAAAATCCCTTGGTCACATTTAGTCACAAGAATAGCCTCCTGTTGGTGACTTTTATTAAAGTTCCCATGTCGAATAATACTGAGGCATTTCCTTTTTCCTTTCCTTCTGCCATCCTTCCCCCACCCCCCAAATTGTGCCTGACTGGGGAGAGATGCATAACTGACTTCTCTACTTCTTGTTTTATCTTGTCCTTCAATTTCTCCCTGTTTTCTAGGTGCCATTTCTGACCTTTCCAGGGCCAGGCTTAGAAGGAGAGGGGGCCGGTGAAAAAGCCCTGTTGTGGTTTGTGCAGCCTGTAAACTGATGACTTCCTCTGAAGTCGCAGGTGCACAATCGCTGGCTCTTTCCCTTGAGGGAGGTTTCAGAGGTGTGCCCTCTGGGGACCTCTGACTGCAGCTCCCTTGGTGTGGGTAGGGCTGCACCCCTGTAGCCACCATGATCCCACCCTCAACACCCGAACTTCTGGCAGTCCACCAGCATCACATCTACCCTCTAGGCAATGCTCTTAGGGAGGCGTGAACAGATCTCGAGGTGGCTCCCTCCCATCTGTTGAACTTGACCCACAAGGAAACTCAGATGCTTTTGTCCTACTCTGGGCAGATGTGTCATTTGTTCCTAATGCATCTAGTTCTCTTCATTCTGCCATTAAATCAGCAACTCTAGCTGTAATCATTTAACATTGTGTTTCCTCAGGCAGGAAATAGACAATAGCCTTTCTGTTTCACAAAGTCCAGGGAACATGTGTCAAGCTCTCCGCATGTTCCCTCGAAGCTCTCCTCCCTCAGCTTGTGGTAATCAAAAGCACACTCTTCCCTTTCTCCAAAAGGGGGGTTCAAGGTAGCACTGTGCAGGGCACAGTCTGTGAAAAGACTGCAGTACTGAGGAGCATAGGTACTGACTTTTCTCCAATTGGAGGAAGAAAAGAGACTTTCTAATAATGCAGCTCTGTAAGCTGCCTAACCATTCACTGGATACCATGGGCAGCAGAAATGTCCCAGCTGGGCCCCAAAGGAGACATGTATCATTGACACATCCCTTTAATTCTGGGATCTGTATCTCTTACCCACATTGTTCTAGAATAGTCAAAATACATGTCTCTTGTACACACAGAGATATAGAATAATATTAAGAGAAATGTTATGATAGATAATCAGTATTTGCCCTGATTATATAGTATTTTGAGAGGCCATTAGGGAATACTTGTTAAGTACGATCATGGGCATCAGCCAGACCTGAGTACGAGCTTTTTAGATGTGCCTCCTCTTAGTGTGTGACCTCAGGTAAGCTATCGAACATGTCAGAATTTTAACTGCCAAGAAATGTTAATGGTAGCACTTACCTCCTGGATAGTAGAGTTGTCTGTGTGCTGCATTGCCTGTTGGTAACTTGGCACTATCAATGTCACTTCTAGCTAAGGCTGGAAACTACCTCTCCCATAATCCCTTTTCCTATATGGTTCTCAGTTGGAGTTTGCGAATCAGGCAAGTCTGTGACTTGTGTGAGACTTGGAATGCAGGTGTGAAGAGAGACCATTGTTTTGGAGATAATGGTTGCTAAGGTTCATCAGGCCTTCACCAGACATGGGCTCAAAGCCCTCCGCATGTGCTCTACTCTATAGCTATAGCAGAATTCTTGGACAACATGGCCCCCCACCCCTACCTCCACCCACCCCATGAGCTGAGTTTCTGCACCCACACTCCAGGGCTTCAGGCTGAAGACATCAATGACTCTTTCCACACTCATCTGGCTGCCACCTGGCCTTTACCCCCCAGCTTCTCTCTCATCACAGAAGCTGTCATTTCTATACATGAAGCCCCTTATCCACTCTCAGCGACTGTTTTCCTAATGGAAACATTCTGATACAGAATATACAGCCTTAAGACATGTGGCAAGCACTCAGTAAACAGACAAAAAGAGGAAGAAAAGGTATTGTTCATAATAAATTTGAGACTGTGAGATTAATAATGTTAAACTATGTGAGTTCCACTGTTTAAGAACAGCAACAGTGAGTGGTACAAAAGCAGACTATTCTTAACACTAATACCCAAAACTGCTCAAATTTCTATAACACTTTTCAATTCACCATGTCTTTGTACATACTTTGCTACATTTGGCTAAGACGAAGCATAATTGGAATTGGACACTTGTTTTCTTAACAAAAACCCATGATCAAGAGAGTATCACAATTCAAATAGGACAGTGGCTTATACTGAAAAGAGAACATTTATTTGAAACATGAATTGTTTCACAGAGTTTTCTTTCATCAAAAGAGAATGAAGTTGACTTCTGGCTCCTGTGCCCTCTAGTGTCATGGGGGAAGCCTTGGAGCTCAAGGAGGAAGTAACAAATCCCAATGGCTCTCCATAGAGTACAGGGTTTAGATGGCCGATCAATTTATAAATCATGCTTTATGACATGTACATTTCCTATTGTGCTGCATAATGATTTGGCATAAATGGTAGTAGCCAGTTTATAAATACTAATAATTGGAATTAACTTTAGAGAGCCAATATTTTTTTCTCTACTTGGTTCATTTACATTGACAATTTTCTTTAATATTGTTTTATATACTTACAGGTAAAAAGACAAGTCCTAGGCTCAGCTCCTCGGGTCCAGCTTTCCTTTTCTTCTTCTCCCGTCTAGGGTTCGGGTTCTTACGCTCCGCTCACCTCCATTCCCACCCTTCCTTCGCCTGTGGAGTTCATAAAAATGATGTCCTGCTGACCTCTGCATCTGCCTTTTCTGTCTGAATGGCACCAACACCACCAGCACCTCTGGAAGCACAAAGTTGTGGATGGTCTGCCACAAGCTAAAGCATAACTCCGTGCCACGTGGAAAGGTAGAGGACACAGATGATGGAAGGGAAAGCAGACAGCAGGATTCAGGTCTAGTGTTTTGTCTCTTGGGTTTTGAGCCAGAACTAAAGGCACTGGTGCTGATAGACACCCTCCTTTTCTTCTAAAGTTTTGAGGACTAAGACTCTAAGAGCTGCATTGGGACTGGCTCCCAGTGGGAACAGAGGTATTTTTGTCTATGGCTTCAAATATGTGCTGCTTGTTAGGAACCCTGGCTGGCTTAGTAGCTTATGATGATGTACTGTTCATATCCTGCACCAAGGAAAGATAGTTGCTGTGGCTCCTGGGAATGCACTCTAATGTCAGCCCTTTAGGGATTACTTCCACTGCAGAGCGCCATCTTCCCCAAGGCCATTCCCTTCCTAGGGAAGTCGAGTATGGCCCAGTGCAGGACAGGCCATTTTAGTTCTGGACTCCCCATGGGGTTGGCTGAGGCTGTTGTAAGACCTTCCTTGCAGTTTGGCTTTTCCTCAGTCCTGCTCCCTTGCTGTCGCTTCCCAGGTGTTGATTCTGAAAGCCCTCACTAATAAACTTTCAGTGTATTCAGCCTCACTGTGTAGTCTGCTTCCCAGAGAACCAAGCCTGCAACAGACTCGGCTCTCCAATGTCACCAGTGTCTGTCAATATCTCTATTTTGCAGTTGTCTCCTCTGCTATTCTCTTTGATCTCATCAGTTTTACTCATTACTATCATTTTATAGGGTTTTAAGAGGGAATAGAGATAACTGAAAGTGTCCAATCCACCACTGTATTGGTTGGAGTTAAATTGCAAAGAACATAATTTATTCTAGCTATTTAAAACAGAAATTTGCATATATATATATACACACACACACACATATATATATATTATATATATTATATATATATATATAATTTTCTCTGAAATACCTCACAAGGTAACTTGAAATTATTTTCAGGGTATTCAGTACTGAGGCAGATTTACTGCAATAATGGCCCCCATTTTTCATCCTTCCTTAACAATGTGACTTTGTAACTCTTTCTATTCAGGAGTTGAACCTATTTCCTTACCCCTTGAATCCTGGCTAGACTTTTGACTTGCTTTGGCTAATGGAATGTTCTAGATGTGTCATTTCTAAGCCTAATTCTCAAGGGGTCTTGCATACTTGGCTCTTCCACTAGGAACTCCATGAAAACAATTCAGGCTAGCCTGCTGGAAGATGAAAGCCCACATGGAGCAGTGATGTCTGAGACCAGTCATCCTCTGGCTAACCTGTCAGCTGACCACAAATACATGAGCAAGTTCAGTGAGGTCAGGCAAGCTCAACCTAGACCAGTAGAACTGGCCAGCTGACCCACAGATTAATGAACAGCAAATGGTTATTGTTTTAAATTGCTGTGTTTGGGGATGTTTGATGTACAGCATTATTGCAGCAATAAATGATTGATACAAGCAGCTTACATCATTGGCAAGGCTAAAGTAGACTCTAGGGCCAAGGTTCTTAGGAAGGTGGATAGATAGGTAGTGTCCTCTGATCTGACCATGACATCTGGTTTAAGTGGTCAGAGAATAAATGTTTCTAAATCTGCACAGTGGCAATTTTAGAAAAATCTGTGTTTCTGTAGGTGTTTTGTAGGATGGGTAATTCATGACAATGAATAATCAGTGAAGAAAAGATAAGGCAATTCTTAGATAACAAAATCATCAGCAGTGAAGGCGTTAAAATGAATTTTATGCCTCCAAATTTTGTTGCCTGTGTCTTGTTCAGAGGAGACACAACATATTATTATGATGGCCTGCAGTGGTTTTCATTTAGCCATACCTGATAAGGCTAGGAGTCTTTTAGGCTTATACACAAAAAGTAATATGTGCGCGTGCGCACACACACACACACACACACATACACACGCACACTGTGAAGAGAACCTGGAGTGTCTCCAAAAGGTGGCCCACGGATTCAAAAGGCATACGGTTCGCTGTCAACAAGAACAACCCATGGTTATACGTCTGGAGGGCAAATTGCACTTGACTCAGTGGTAAGTCTTAATCATAGACACTGTTTATTTTTACTGACGTTAAGGCACAATATCAGCAATTTTGCTTCTGAGACAGAATTCATTGATTTAATTTTTCTCCTTTTTTTTTCAGTTGTGCAATCACAAATTCATGTGAAGAAAAAGAAATTAATACCCATGGAGAAACGCCAAAGAAAGTCGTTCTAAGTGATTCTCAGGCTGATTGCTTTTCGGCAAAGGCTAAGTTCAAGATTTACCAAGGAAAGTCCAGTTGAGTGTGACCCAAGAGGAGAAGCTCAAGAGCTTCACTAAGCCTGGAAATTGGAATTTCAAGTTACCTTGTAAGGTATTTCAGAGAAAATTATATATATGCAAATACAGGCTGAAATGTTGAGAAAACTGCAGTTTCTGCTTTGATTTCTGAAGAAACAAGGAAATAAAAGACAGACAACAGACAGCAAGTAATTTACCTTTTTGGGAACTGATATTGAGAAAATGTTAGTAAATCTTCCCCGGGATCATCTGGCCTGGAGTCAGCTACCCAGGTCAGAACAAAAGAGAAAGTGAAAGGTCCTACAGATCAGGTGTTTCCCAGGATGGAATTTAAAAGCAGCTCCCTTATCCTGTCTGCTCTTTAGTCCTCAGTTATAGAACAAACTTTTTGGCACTAGATTTAAAAGCATCTTCAGAACAGAAGAGTGCTCACATTTAGCCCCTTCCTTGCTTCCTTCTTTCATTTCCTGTGGTCTTTGTGTCTAAACCCCCAAATTGATTTTAATCAGATTTGAAGGCAGGGGCTGTGTCTTAACTCACCTCTCTATATTTTCTTTCAACTCTTGTTGCCTGACACTGTTTTTACTTATATATAATAAATTTGTTTGTTAAATAAAGTTAAATACGGTTGGGGCAAATACAAATTACCCAATGTTTCAAATGCTACTGAGAAAACAGAGGGAGATTGCTAGATTTGCGATGTGATTGACTTCTTGCTTTTAATAGAATGAGTGGTATATTTATATTTCAAGTGCAAATAAAAGTTGCTTTAAAGGATTTTGATGTTTTTGGCTCAAAGAAGCAACAGCCTTATTGTGATATGTATAAATCCAAGTGAATTTAGAAAGGATCGACGGAAGGAGTTATGCAAAGAGGAAAGCCCTAATAATAGTTACTGATACCTTAAAGTTTCCATATATTTATAAGTTGAATAAAATGTTTTTCATCTTCATAGCTGCTGCTAATGGAGTTAAACTCATGAGTGAGGGGGAAAGTGTCTGTGAAAGATGTCATTAGATGATTTTTTTTCTTTGTCTTTCTTTTACTCCAACTTATAGTATAGTATCACCCTCTTCTACACCTTGCCTGTTTTTTAGATCCTACCCTGCTAGCTCCCTGTTAGGCCTGCAAGAAAGGACCCTGGTGACCAGAATGCTCTTTTTTTCCCTTAGTAATACCTTAACAATAATCTTTTACTCCATTGTGTGCAGTTTATTGCAGTGTCCAGTTTATTTTCCCCTTTTCCTTTTTTTAGGTATTCTCAATTTTGTCCCATGAGAGGTACCAGCACCAGCCAGCCAGCCAGTGATGCCTTCTCCGAGCTGACCATCAGGCCTCTCCAGCAAACCTCTGTTCAATAACCTCAACAATTTCCCTCTGTTCTTCCAGTCTCAGGTGTGTGAACTGCTTCCTGGAATCTAAAAAAAAAAAAAAAGATTTTTAAAAACCCTTGCCTGAGGACGTTTAAAAATTGCTTTTAGATAGATAGTGAGGGAGAGAAAAACATTGATGTGAGAGCAAAACATAGATCAGTTACCTTCTAGAACACACCAAGACTGGGGCTCAAACCCACAACCTGGATATGTGCCCTGACTAAGGATCAAACCCATGACCTTTCAGTCTACAGGAAGATGCTCCAACCAACTGAGCTACAGTGGTCAGGGTGCCTCCTGGAGTTACTATCCTCTCTTTCTCCTTTCAGCTTTTTGAAGTTCTCCAGTAACTAATTAATCAATAGCTTATATTAAGTTTTATTCGTTGAAATGCTTCTGATAGTTTCTGTTTTCCTGGCTGGACCCCGATGAATACAGAGCTTAAAACCCGAAGGGGGTCCAACCCAACAGGGTCCACCCCTGGATCCGCTGGGTCAGAAGACCTTAAGGAGCAGAGCAGCCTGTGACCCTGCTGCTTAGCCTATTCTTCCTCTGGATCCTAGAGAAATCATAATGAATGTAACTAGTCCCCTGAAGATGGGTGTTTACTGTTGCTCCTAACGTTTGCTACTGTAGACAATGCAGTAAACAACCACAAATAAATATTTTTCACATATGAGCAGCATATCACCATGATAAACTTACAAAAGTGGAATTGTTGGGTTAAAAGAAAGGATTGCACAATTACCCTTTGTGGAGGTTGTACTAACTTAGTCTCCTGATGGCAATAAACAGAAATTTATTTGTATGAGAAACAGAGAAATTAACAAAGGGAAAAGGGAGCCCCTGTCCAATAAAAAGGCCTTAACTGGTGGAAGAGAGCTCATCGGAGTGCAGAATGAGATCAACTGAGAAATTACTTTCTGGCCCAGACTCAATGGACTTCACTTTGAGCCCTTTGGGGAAAAGGGAGAATAAAATACAAATGGAAAAGTTCTTTTCAGTACTTTGGTACTCACTTAATAGAGAGCGGATAACACAGAAAAGGAAGGGAGGCTTGCCTCAGGTCCCCAAGAGAGGCTTGGGCTGTCTGAGGGGGCTTCATGCTGTGCCCAGGGAGACTCAGTACCCAGTCAATGTGGCTGTGGTAGCCAGCAGCAAGAGCGACAACTACAGAGAAGTGGCAACTGGAATGGATAAGTGGCTATTGGCAGTGCTGCTGGGCAGTTTATGTGGTAGCTGTAAGCACATGTGAGACATTTTCTAGGGACTCCCCAAAACACTTGGGTGGAACTTTGTAGGACACTGGGTCTGTTTCCAGCAGTATCGGAGAGTGTAAGCGCAGGTAACAGGCTACTAACTCTCATTTGCTAAGGCTGTCCCTTTTTTCGGTTCTACATCTTTGCCTCAAAAACTGGGGTAGGCTTTCCTTTAAAAGTAAAGTAAAATATTCGTCTGCTAACACATATTAGCAAATTCATGTTGTGACAACGTTATTTTTACCATGTGCTGTTTGTTTTTTTTGCCTTTTATTCCCTGTTCAGCAGCACTCTAATAGTGTAGTTATTATTGCCCTTGTTTAATAGACAGGTTCCATTCCACATGCTTGCTTTTACTCATTTCACCACAGTATCACATGGTCACAAAGCTGTGTTCAACCAGACCTGTGTCTTTCCTGCCCTGTAAGACCTGAGCTGCCTTCCTGGAGGGGACTTTTGTTTTATGTTCCATTCTGTCTTGTTTGTGCCCTTTTTCATTTACATGGTAGAGATGCTGTCATCACCAATTAACATTTCTCAAGGGCCTCCCTGGATGCATGGCACATTGGGCCTCATTTACTATTCTCTTTGTTTCAGATATCAGGTGGATCCTTCAAATGAATTTTTAAGTATCTCAGTGATGATGAAGAAGACCAGAGAAATACATCAGGATTCAGAAAGACAAGTCTTTGCAGAACATGCTTAAAAAAAACCCCATCAAGGATTAGTCTTAATATTTGAAAGTTTAAGAGAGGGGTTGTACTTTTCTTCAGTCGACAAATGACAAAAGTAAAAGGCACTGCATTCCT
Source organism: Mormoops blainvillei (assembly GCA_004026545.1). NCBI lineage: Eukaryota > Metazoa > Chordata > Mammalia > Chiroptera > Mormoopidae > Mormoops > Mormoops blainvillei. Next base: position 83,487 of record PVJD01006624.1, on the reverse strand, counting down.
TGTTCCTGGAAGAAGCCCGCACCATTCCATTCAGACATCTGCCCTTTGATCATCCCATTTCCCTCTTCAGTTATTTCAGTCCCTAATCTTCAAGGCTGAGTCTGGATAGTTCCTCCCGAGGCTTTTCTAATCATCTCTGCCCTTAGGGATGACACCGTCCCCCAATTCCTATAGCCCTTATTACTTATACCTATCATCTGGAAATTTACCACATGATACAGTATACTATTATTGAATAAATATCTGTTCATTCTACTCCAGTGTATTAGAGAACTTCCAGATGATTTCTTACCCACTCTCAGGGTCACCACAGTGTTCTAGAATCATGAGTTATTAACAGCAAGTCTGTTAAAATCAAATGGAATTAAAAAGAGTGAGAGGGGACACAGCTGAGACTTACAAGCATCATTCATGTTTTCTAATCTAAGAATTATATGTACATTTTTTTTGAGGGGGGGTAATGGGAAGCAAGAACACCACTGGAAGTCGGCAGTTTGTGTTTCAAGATTTAATAAAAAAACATTTTTTTTTCGCCCTGCCTAAGCTGTTTTTATTTTTCGGCCTTTCCCTTTCGAAGGGACAGTGAGTATAGTCTAACCTCGCTTTCGGATGTAGGACCTAATATTCAGGAGAATATACCTAAATATTTTTACTTGAGAAAAACAAACATTCGGCCCGTCATATATTTTGTAATTAAGAACACACCTTCACGCTTTGTGACGTTGGCCCAGCGACAGGCCGCCGACACACGAACTCCACCAGCAGCGACGCCCACTGTTGCGCTGGAGCCCGCGATACCCTGTCTGTGAGCTATCCTCCAGACGAAGCTCCCGCGGGGTCCCGCCCACCGCGGTTCTGGGAGCCTCATTGGCTGGTCTTCCGCCCGCCATATCTATTAGCCCTCGGGATTTGGCACCGGAGGCGGGCGTCCCCGTTTCGGACATCGATTGGGGGAATCTTAATGACGGCAAGCAGTTTTCCAAATTTCTATTGGTCTTTAGGCTTCAGAATGGGCGGGGAAAGGCAGAGCGACAGGGCTCAAGGAGGGAAGCGCGGAATGCGCCGGCGCGTAGTTGGGGACGCCAGGCCGAGGGTTTTGCTAGGGAACCGACTGTTGTTTGCCCCGCCCCCTCGGGGCTTTTTGTCCCGTTAACTGTCGGAGTGCGGGGGGCTCCAGCGCCGGGCGACATGCCGGTGCGCTTCAAGGTGAGGCCGGGGTCCCCGTGCCCGAAGGCTGATGGGGGGAGCCGTGGCGGGGCGGGTGCGGGTCGCGGGGGCCTCCCTGGCTTTCTGCGCCGCGCCCCTCGGCCCCGCAGAGCCTGTCAGCCCCTGAGTCGACCTGCCGCAGTCCTGGAGGATGTTCGTCTCCTCTCCTGGCTCTCTCCGCTCACACTCACGTCCGAGTTTCCGTGTGGTAGAGCTAGATGGTGTTGAGATAGCTTTGGGAGGCTCAGAGGACTGGAGATGGAGGGAAAGTACTTTAGCGGGCTTCAGATTGGGACACTGGTGGCCCATTTCACAGCTTAGCATTTAACACCTCTCCCCTTTAAAACTTTAAAGTGCGTATGTCTTTTAAAGGCTTGAGAATGGGACCTTGACAGGATAAAGACAGCCTGTAAGAAATACACATTATTCCTTGTTGTGCATTTGGTTTGTTAAAGTTCCAGGTAGCTGACAGGGTCAGGCACTCTTCAACATTAGCAGTTGACCACAGCTTTCCACAGAGCCTGACTGTCTTAGCCTTTTATTTCAAGGGTTTGAATCAAGAGTGGGAGGGGAATTTGTCTTTTTTTTCGTTGACTTTACAGAATTTTGAAAGGTACTAGGCATAACACGTAATGTTGTGTGCTTGGTGAGACCTTAATTAGGATAATTGTAGTAATGAGGATTTAGTTTGTTACTGTTATTAGAGAAGAGCTTAGGCTTTGGACTCAGACAGCCAGTGAAAGGGTGGACGCTCTGGCCTCAGATTCCTGCTAGCATTTGCCTCAAGTCGTTGCCAGGACTAAAGCATATAACACGTGAAGTGCTTAGCACAGGGCTGGGCAAATATCAGCTCTATAAAGGAGCTCTTCTTTGTTTAATTATCAGTCTTGTCTTGCAGTCCTTTTTTAGAGGTTCAGAAATTATTTTTACTGATGCCTGTTTTAAAACAACATTTATTAATTGCATTGTACTCAAATTGTACTTTGCATTTACAGGGGCTGAGTGAATACCAGAGGAACTTTCTGTGGAAAAAGTCATACTTGTCAGAGTCCTGTAATTCCTCAGTGGGGCGAAGGTACCCATGGGCTGGACTTAGATCAGATCAATTAGGTAAGTTGGGCAAACTGAAAGTCATTACAGCTTGAATAAGCCTTGGGGTAAGTTTACAAAAATGATTAAAAAGTTGTGAAACATTGGTCAGTTGACCTGGTTGACTTATGCATTAGTTTATTTAACAGATATTTATTGAGGGTTTACTATAGGTCAGTAGTATTCCTAGCTTCTAGGGATATAGCCTCGAATTAGATAAAGACCCTTAACTGCGGTGAATAACAGTGAACAAGTAACTCAATACATTAGGGGATTTCAGGTTGTTATATAAAATTGTAGGCTAGCATGATAGATAACTTTGGGGAGGGATGGACTGGAGGAAGTATGCTTTAGATGTGATATTTGAGCTGAGACATGAAAGCTGAGAGAAGCCTGGGAAGGGGCACTCCCAAGGTGTTGAGGAATTGAAGCTTAGGTAGATTTAGTAGGTTGCCCAGGGTTCACAGCTAGTAAATAATAGAACCGTGATTTGAAATCAAGCCTGTACTGTTCCAAACCCATGAATTCAGAGGCCACATCCTTGTCATCATGCACGCTTCCTCCCTGTACACCAGGGAGGTCAGAGCCCTGCGGCAAGGTTTCCTGGAGCAAGGCAGAGGGGGAAAGAGACAGACTGACTTTATTCTACCTGCTTGCTTAGTTCCCCTCACTAGAGTGTAGGATCTTTGAGAGCAGGGCTCTTGTTTGTTTGCCATCACCACCTTGTTACCATGCAATACCTGACACACTCTAGCGCTTATTAAAAGTAGAATGAATGAATAAACCTGAGTCTGAATCCACATTAGCTGTGTGACCTTGGGCAAATTTGGCCTGTTTCACCAAGTGAGATTTAGAAAGTGCATTGCACAGGATAGCTGGGAGGGATTAAATGAGATGTTGCCTGTTAAGGGCCAGGTGCATATATACAGATGAATGAGTGCTTGGCGACTCCTATGTGATGTGTGAGAGTGCCTGTGCGTGGTATACAAGTTCCTCAAATGTTAGATATTTTAAGCCAGGAAAAGAATAGGCTTATGAGTGGGGTGCCAAGCCTGGGAAATTAGTAAAAGGAGAGTGTTTCCAGGGTTAGGTTTGGAGAATAAAGGGAGGAGTTGGCTAGAGGGGTGGCTCTTTCAGGCATTATTTGAAGTGTTGGGATCCTTTGCCCAGAGCCTGACGCGAAAGGCTGGATGTTCCCTACTTCTTGGTCAGGATGGTGCTCATAATCCTCTCACACGACCAGAAACTCCACAAATTTGAGGCTCCATTAGATTAAGAATCCAAAATAAATCTCTGTTAAAGTGTGGATGCTCCACCGAGGGCCTAGAGGGATATTATGACACTGGGAAAATGGGTAACGAAATAGTTGGCTCTGACATTTTAGTTTAGATGAGGTGTATCTGAGGGTTGAGAGTTGATTAAATGAGACCGTGGGAGCAAAACCACTTTGGAGAATGATCCATTACAAAAGGAGAAATGGTCTAGGGGAGGAGACATGTTAATGGAGAGTATTAAATATTAGGTAAGGGGGAAGCCAGAATGAGAACTCTAGGATGCTCATAAAGGGAGATGAGAGGCAAACCAGGAACAACAGCAGTGTTACCCGGGACTGGCTGGGCATTCTGTTAATAAAGTGGGTTTTGTCCCCATAGTGTGTTGTTGCTGATCTTGGGAGACAAGCGCAGGCCACTTGAGAATTGTCCCCTTTCATTTTGCCCCCCTATCCGAAGCCCCTTTTGGTGTTAAAGCAGAGAGAAGTTTAGGGCAGCGGTCTTCAAACTTTCAAGCTTTCATACTCCCTGAAAGAACTTAGAAGGTCTTTGTATTCCTTCACATTTTTAAGTTGAAATTTAATTTTTTTTTTATCATAAGCATAACAGATAGCTTTGAAGAATGTGATTTCTGGTATATTAAATAATGTACATGTGTTTTACATGTATTTTGTTAAAACTGGAGCTGCCACTTTAGCTCATTCAGTTTATGGTAAATGTTCATCATAGATAAAATTGGTAAAGTTCGTCCTCCTTGGCAAAACTAATTGAAGTTATTTTCTGTGAGAGAAAAGGTCTTTGTCAATCCAAATAAATGTGTTAATATGCATATATGCATTTCACATGATGGCACTATTACACCTGAATTTTAATTCTAAGATAGGTAGATGGAAAGATGTGGAACTGGATGAAATAAGTCGCTGTTCCTTTGTTATTTCTAATTTTGCCATCTTTTTTTTTGCTATCGAATATTCTCCCTCAGGAGTTATGCTTTCTTGAATTGTCCCTTTGTTTTCCTTCCCCACCTATGAGATATTTTTATCCCCTGGGTCTGGTTGAAAGGTGTGTCTTTCTTTCGTGAAGCGGGAAAGAGGTGATTATGAAAGGGGCGGTGGGAAATAAAATACAGATGGCAGATGCATCTCTTAGGGAGATCAGCGTCAGGAAGTAAGACATACAGGAAGTTAGGATCTGGAAAATGATTCCCTTAAGCTGCCCCCTCTCCCACTCCCAATGTCTGTATGTGCCTCCAGACATATATGCACTCAGTTTGAAGACCACTGGTCTAGGGAAACCTTAGAAGGGTGGAGACTCTGTTCAGTGGCCGAAACATCCATGATAGAGGCTAAAGAACCCTGGCTTTTACTTACCTCATGCCGGATTTTTCTCTGCACTCCCGTCTCCTTCCCTTCCCTTCTAGTCTTATCTTCCCCACCCTGCCCAGTCTTCTTTCTATTTAAAGAATGGCTCCAAACTGGGGCAGTATCTTAGTGGCTGTCATTCCACAGAGCTCCTCTTACCTGGGCAGAAGGTTAAGTTTTTTGGACATTTGCTTGCCAGACAGAAATGTAGAGAAATAGTATCTTAGCTCTTGTTTAAAGGGTTCATTCTCTTTAATTCTCAGGAAATCAAGGCAAATGTAGAACCAAGATCTAGCATAATGACATCTCATCCCTTCTCATCTTGGTCTGCTCTGCATAAGAGAAGCTTTGTGAAAAGTTCCAAATCTTGACACTACCAGGGCCTATTGTTCTGTTAAGTAGCACAGGAAAGTAATTAGAAACGGAGGCAGCATGTGCTGCCTGACTTTCCAGGCCCATCACGTTGCAGTTCTAGTGACTTGTGTGGGGAGAACTTGAACATTGTGACCCTAATTTTAAATTTTTTAATGGTCAAACTTATAATATTTCTTTGAAACAAAATTAAAGATTTTATGTTGAAAAACTATGCTTATTTTCTCAACTGAATTTTAAATTTCATTTCCCCTCTTACAGCTATTATTAAAAGTTGCCTTTGTAACTTTATGTTTTGGTAGCTGCTACTTTTGTACACTCTGTTTTGTAGGAATCACGAAAGAACCAAGTTTTATTTCAAAAAGAAGAGTCCCTTACCATGACCCACAGATTTCAAAATCTCTTGAGTGGAATGGAGCTATCTCAGAAAATGACGTGATTGTATCACCACAACCTGAAGCCCCAGAAACACCAGAATCACAAGAGGCAGAACAAAAAGAAGATGTTAACCAAGAAAGGGTTCTTGCACTAGAAGCCTCCAGGGTTCCCAAGAGAACCAGATCTAACTCTGCAGAATCCAGAACTGAAGGGGCTTCAGACATTGTGGAAAATAATAAGGATGTAATAGCAAACCACATACCAGCTAATGAAAATGTGGAACTGGAACATTCTACCAAGCTTCTCTCAGAAAATATAGATGATAAGGTAAGTATGTTCACTGTACTCCTTTACAAAAGCATAGAATTCTTTATAGATTTAATCATTTTTGAAATATTGCATGTTATGCTTAAAATTTTTCCATTGTTGTTTTCTTGTCTATAGAATAGTTAACAAGAGGCTATTGACTTTATTGTGAATTAGTTCAGTTCTTAATAGTCACTTTGTACTAGTTATACTAAGGTATCTCTTCATTGGGTGAACAGCTTGCTTCTGGATTTTATTCATCATATATCAGCACCCGAGTCCTAAGGGAGAGATCAAGTTGAGACAGAGAAGGGGAGTAGGTCATTACCTCTGGCAGGGATGGTGAGCTGGCTTCTACCTAGGCTCTTTTCAATTTATTATTGTATACCAGCAAGGAAAAAAAACACAACAACAGAATCTCAATTGATGAAATGCAAAAGAAAGGAGAGTTTTGGCTGGACCTCAAAGACCTTGCAGCTCTTCTCTCTTATGTCATAGCTGGCCTGCAGAAGGTCCCTGAGAGCACATAAGCAGAGGCTGCAGGGACCTGTGCAGACACCTCACTGCCTCCCACATTTTTCTCCATTCCACTGTGCTTCTTCTCCATTTCGTGTCCACTGCTGACTGGACCCACGGAGAGGCATTTAGAAGTGTTGGAGAAGAACCCATGGCTTGTGAAAACTAGGGGGCATAGGGGAATCAAGGAAGGTGATGATGTGTAAGTCTGGTGAGCAGGGGAAGCACTCTAGGTGTCCCAGAAGCAATGTGTGCATAAGCAAGGGGCTGTTGTGTCTTAGGAATAGGTTTAAGGATACGTAATTGGTAAGAAGGAATTGAGAGATGTCAATCTTTTTGTGGGATGCATAATAATTTGTTGACAGTATTAAGAAAGGGATTTTAAATAGTTTGACAGTTTAAAAGGGAGATTTTTCAATTGAGAAAAGTTAGTTGTACAACAGTGTGGATATAATGAATTAATGCTGTGCTGTATGTTTATTTTGTCACAGTAAAAAAAAAAAAAGTTTGAATAGAAATTTTAAATAACTTTGAGTATGATTTTTTTTTCCTAACAGTTGGATAGATTTCTGCAGAAGAAAGCTGGATTGACTGTTGTTCCTTCAAATAGTGTCTTGAGAAATTCTGAATATCAAAGGCAGTTTGTTTGGAAGACCCCTAAAGAAACTGCTCCAGTTTTTGCAACCAATCAGGTAGTTCAATGGATGTTTTTGAATATTATCATTTAATCTAGTTATGCAGATTTACATAGAACTAATTGCTGAAAGAAATGAGATACTTAAGTAGGCCTGGAGGTAAGTTCTAGAGAAGTGAAAATGAAAGTCTTGCTAAAATCCTTCTATTACTTGTGATTTATAGTAGTAATAGTGTTCTATCCTAGGCTGCTGACGATCAGTGTTGCCAGATCCATTATACCATCATACTAAATATGAGACAGGGTAATGAAAACCTAGGGATTGGTAAGTTTTTGCATGCTGGGAGTTCTTTTATTTATTAAAAAAATATTATATTGGTTTGATTCTAAAATTGTGTAGTTGACCAATATATTGTATGTTTTCTGTCCTGTAAGAAAGGCATAATTGCTTTGGATATTTATTTTAATAAATACAAAATATTTTTATAGTATAGAAGATATATAATTTTATCATTTTATTAAATGAAGAGTAATAGGAACTGACAGTTTAACTATATTTATAAAATTCAGAAGCAATAATGGTAGCTAAATATAATTGCACAATTTTAGTACCGGATTACCATTACTAATAAATACTCTTTTGTTTTACTACTATCGTCCTCAACAGTTCTTAGACTCTTACCTCTCATTTACATTCTTAAACCTGCTCCTAGGCCTAGGTAGGAAATACTGCCATTTAGAATATCCCCAGAGGCTCATGACAGCCCAGGCTTTTGTTTTTCCTCATCTTTGTCTTTTTCTTTATAAACACACTTGTGTGCACACACATGCACACACCTTCACATTCATTTTCTCCTGTATGGCAACATTTACTATATACCCCTGAGGACTAAGAGGACAAGTAGATTCAGCAAGGCAAGAACATCAGTTATCTTATACTACTATAATAATAGTGTTCCTATAAATTGTGGAAGCTTTGGGCTTATTTACTTGTTTTTCAGTTTTTAAAGAAAACCTAAAATTTATATAACATTTTAGGAACATATAAAATAATATAAAGTGATATGTACACTTTGTGAACCTAGTAAATAGGATCAGTACTTCTTTTGCTGCTTTACAAGTGCTTTTGGGTAGTAAGCGTACCTAGAAATTAAACTGAAAATTGTGAATTCTTCAGTTTTCACAGAGTATTTCACTTTTAAAATAGAGCTGAGGCAACTAAAGCCTCAAACACCTTTTTTAAAAAAAAATAGGACCAGAAGTATAACATAAATCACTAGCAGCAGTTTGGTAATTTTATTGCTTTCATTATGAGGATTTCAAAGAATCTGGGGGGGACGAAAATACTCTTTGTTACTTCAAAGCATATCAATTTCAGGGTCTATGGATTGAAGAGCTCTGTGACAGCAATTGAATACTTGTTGGTGGGGACCTCTGAAAGAGCTATTTAGTTCTGTTTTATCAGACACCTGTTTTCTGAAAGGATGTCTTGTTTTAACATGTAAATGAGTCAGAGCAATTTTTGCCAGAAAAATACTCCAGGTTATACTGTATCTTAAAAAGATACACTGTTTGGATTCAATCTGTATGAAGATGTACTGTTCAGAGTTATAAAGCAATAATATACTTTATTTGAACACCATATTTTTCATTTGCTTTCCTTGTAATCAGTAATCCTATACCATAAAATGGAAACCATACTATGAAGTATTAAAGATAGAAGGAAACATTTAAAAATAGAAACATAATAATTATGTGACTTTTCCCTTGCCTTAAGATAAAAATAAGCAAGCACAGAAACAAAAACTGAAAAATGAATGTACCAGACATTCAGAATGTTAAGAATTTTCTATTTTTGCAGGAGGGAAAAAATTCATGTTGAGGAAAAAAACCTGTAGAGCTGACAACAGAGTTGCCTTGTAAAGCTAATGTCTATGTTCATATTATTGAAATATGCCTATTCTACTAATCCCATTACCAAACTGATAAGAGACTCGGGAGAAAAGATATGGTTCATTATTTCTTTGGTCTTAAGCATTATTTCGATTACAATAGTTATTATTCAAAAAATGGTAATGAATATAGAAAATTGATCTTTGGATTTTTCCACTTCTTTTGAAGTATAATTGACAAAATTATATATTTATGTGTACAACGTAATGTTTTGATATATGTATACATTGTGAAATGATTACCACAATCAAACTAATACATCTGTCACTTCACAGTTACCTTTTTTTGCGGTGAGAGCTCTTAAGGTCTACCCTCTTAGCGAGTTTCAAGTATATAATACAGTGTTATTAACTATAGTCACCGTGCTGCACTTGAGATCTGCAGATCTTATTTGTTCTGCGTTACTGAAATTTGGGACTCTTGGACTAACATCTCCCTATTTCCCCCACCCACTAGCCTTGGCAGCCACCATCGTACTCTGCTTCTGTGAGTTTGACTTTTATAGATTCCACATACAAGTGCCGTAATGCAGTATTTGTCTTTCTGTGCCCGGCTGTTTCACTTAGCACATGTTCTTCGGGTTCATCCATGTTGCAAATGACAGGATTTTTATTCCTTTTTTAAGGTTGAATAATATTCCACTGTATATACATGCCATATTTTCCTTATCCATTCATCTGTTGATGAACACTTAGGTTCATTTCATGTCTTGGCTATTGTGAATAATGCTTCAGTGAATGAGGGAGTGCAGATAAGCTTTGAGATTTGGAAATATACCCGGAAATGGAATTGCTGAATTTTGTGGTAGTCCTGTTTTCAAATTTTTGAGGAACCTTCCTACTGTTTTCCGTAATGGCTCTACTAATTTACATTCCCACCGACAGTGTACAGGGGTTCTCCACATTCTCACCAACACTTATTTTTTGTATTTTTGATAATGGCTATTCTAACAGATGTGAGATGATTGTCCCATTGTGGTTTTGATTTATGTCTTCCTGATGATTAATGATGTTGATCACTTGTTTGTATACCCACTAGCCATTTATATGTCCTCTTTGGAAAAATGTCTACTCAGTTCCTTTGCCCGTTTTTAATTGGATTTTTTGGCTATTTTCCTTTGAGTTCTATGACTTCTATTATTATTATTATTATTATTATTATTCCTTATTAAATATATGATTTGCAAATATTTTCTCTCATTTTCATAGACTGCTTTTGTTGGTTTTCTTTGCTGTATAGAAGCATTTTAGTTTGTTATAGTTCCACTTGTTTATTGATGCTTTTTTGTTACCTTTAGTTTTGGTGTCAAGTTCAAAAAAATCGTTGCCCAGACTGATGTCAAGGCATTTACCTCCTGTGTTTTTTCCCAGGAGTTTTTATGGTTTTAGGTCTTCCGTTCAAGTCTTAATCCATTTTGAGTTGATCTGTGTGTATGGTGTAAGACTGTGTGGCTCAGTTTCATTCTTTTGTATACAGCAGTCTAGTGTTCCCAGTACCATTTATTGAAGGGTATTGAAGACTGCCCTCTTCCCATTATATATTCTTGGCTCCTTTGTCATAATTGACGATATATGTGGGGGTTTATTCCGGGCTCCCTATTCTGTTCCATTGATCTACGTGTCTGTTTTTATGTCTCTTTGCCCATTTTTAAACTGGGTCATTTTCTTGCTATTGAGTTGTTTGATTTACTTAATATATTTTGAATATTGACCTCTTATGAGATCCAGGGTTTGCATACATTTTAGTTTGATGCAGTCTCATTTGTCTGTTTTTGCTTTTGTTACCCTTTAGATATTAATTAGACATGTCAAATGAAATTATAGAGCCATATATAATTTTGCCTTTTTTTTGTATCCTGTGATTCAGCTTTATGTGTGAAATTTTTTTAGCTGTTGAAAAACTGAGTTCTGTATATTTAACTAACAAAAAACTAAACAAAAGTAATTTTTGCTTTAAGGTTTTCCACAACAAAAGCAAATTTGTTCCACAATTCAAAGGTAATTCTATAATCCATGAAACGGAATACAAAAGAAATTTCAAGGGTTTATCTCCAGTGAAAGAACCAAAATTACGAGATGATTTGAAAGAGAACGGACATTTTGAAATAGTATCTCCTGAAAAAAAGGTATTTGTCAACTCTCTAAATAAAACAAAATCCTCATTTTAGACTCTATAAATTTTTTTAAACTTAGCACCACTTGAAATTTTTGTTTTTAGCTAGTTCATTAAGTAATTTATTTGTTCATTAAATGCCAAATATTCATTGGGCACTTAGTAGGAGCTGGGCTACCGAGAATACAATGATAACCACTCTAAGCTCTAGGCAACTCTTGGGCTATTGTGGAGACAGAGATGTAAATAGTTAAATATAATACAGTGTAATGAATGCTTAGCAAGTCTGCTATGTCTAATATTAAATGTTTGACCTTACAGCAATGTGGGCTCCAAGGGTAACAGTAGTAACAGAAACACATACAATACTTTAAATTTAATAATGGAAATCAAACACAAACATACATACACACATGCATTTTAAACCAAAGTGATAGCGTGCCAAGTTATAGCCAGTATAATTCACATGATTTACCTCGGGATATGCAAACACTTGCTTCTGTGTGAAATTGTAGCTATTTAAGTTGCAGCATCAGGTTAAAATTCTTGTAAATTATACATGTATGGAGTATAAGTCTTATTTTTTAATTTCCTGGAGTGTCATGCCTGATATTTTATGGATTCTAAAAATAGAAATTATATGACTAAAAGTAAAATTTTATGTGTATATAAAATATTTTTGGACCTATGACGTCCTTGCAGAGAAAAAAAGAGTGATTAACTTAATTCAGTAAACAATGTGGTAACATTAATTGGAGCCTTACATTTAATTACTGTAACACAGTTAAATATAAATTTAGAATATCAAGGGCAAATGGAAGATTACTACTTAACAGGTAGTAACGTAAACTTTATTTATTTAGATGTTTCTTTGTTAATTAAACATTTTTTTCCAGCCAAGGATCTAAAATTTTAATTGTTAGATATTGAAACTATATCCTGAGTTATACTTCAAAAACACTAACCACATATACTAGTTTCAAAACTTGCTTGTTAATTTCTTGTGATTCTCTATTATCTTTAGTAGGTAAAGCTTACTTCTAAAAACAGAATTGTATACAGTATCCAATATACTTTATAACATTTATGCTTTCAGTTTAATGTATAAAATATTTTTAGCATAAAAAGTTTAAATTTTGTCATTTTAGTGTAATAAAACAGACGATTCTTTAAAATTAGAAGCAGAGATGGAATCAAAAGACGTAAACCAGCCTAAAAAGAAGTTCACTCCTTGGAGACATCAAAGGCTTGGGTATGTATTTTATAAGATAATAGCATAGTATTTAGATGATATACATGGTGTTATGTTTACTCTTATTTTATTTCTGTCAGGAAGGTGAATTCCGAATATAGAGCAAAATTTCTGAGCCCAGCCCAGTATTTATATAAAGCTGGGACTTGGACACGTGTGAAGGAAAACATACCAAATCAGGTGAGTATACATAAGCTCAGGAAACCCACATTTTCTTTGAGCCTCTATCAATTTAATTTTACATTGAGTTTAATTTAGTAATAGAGATATTAAAAGATGGGTGATACAGTAATAGCAATAAAAGTACTAGGAAATTAAAGTTGTATGTATTAGGATATAATTCATTAGTATGGTTACTTTTTAAAATAACAACTAGTTCCTTAGAGATTATATTTATTCTTATAAAGTCTTTTAAAATTAAAAATGTTTTTTACAGTCAGTAGTTGGTTATGTTAATAAAGTTAGCTTATAGAATTGTAGCATGATAGATTTGATTATAACATCCAGACCTTCACCTTCACGATTGAAGATTAATTAATTTTCAAGGTTCGTTTGTCTGACAGTAGTACCCCCTGTCAGTGTGTGCTGTGACAGTCTGTACGTACAGAAGAGTGGCCTGTGCTGGTAGAGGTTTGAGTTACAGTGTTACCAGGAGATCCTGACATCTGGGGGAAATTCTGAGGATCCTGAAGAAAGGTTTGAGGGAAAGGGCAATCCTTGAATTGGGAAATGCCAGTTTAGTACTAGCTTCTTATAGTCAAACAATAAGTGGTGGAGCTTTTTTTTATTGTATAATTGGCATCTTTTAAATTACATCTTGGTGGTTTTCTGCCTTTTCTTTGTGAATTAACTAAATTAAAACAGTTTAGATTACATATCACTAAACATTCCCTCTCCCTATCATTGTAAAGGGAGGGATGATTTGGATGGGGGATGAATATTTTGTTTAGCTCCATACTTAAAACCATGGCTAACAATTACATGTTATCAGCTTCTGGGAGAAGGTGTTGCACTTTGAGCAGCTGGCTTTTTGTACTGTCTGCTCCCAGACCCTTGTCCCGGTGACCCCTGTGCTGCGAATGTTGTTTCAAGAGGCTTCATGATTCCTCCCACTGTGGCTGCCCTTGGTACTCTCAACTTCCCTACTTGAACATCGCTCAGAGGCTATACAGGCCAAGTAAGAGACAAAGCTTAAAACCATTGTTGGGGGCAAAATTCATATATTTGCCCTGGTGAGATCAAGTTAAAAATATATGCAGTGAACAGTAGATGACCGTGCCAGACCTTGACAAGTAGCTGTGTCTAAAGAGTCTGATGGGAAGGAAGGAAAACCTGGGGCCAAAGGCAGGACACGGAATGTGGCCATAAAGGGCTAGTGTGGTGTCAGCCATTCAGCCACTAGCCTGTCCTGAGAAGCTCCTTGTTTTGGAAAAATCATCTCAGACTCTGAGACTTCTTTAAACTAAGACAAATTGGTATTTAGACCTCAGATCTAAACATTTAATGAACTGAGGGGATTCTTATGTCTGAAGTTATGATAAGTTGACAGTGCTTATCCTGCTCTGATGGAAGAGAACATTTTTGTTGTTAAGATCTGTCTTTTCAAGGTTTCCTATTATGATACCTTGGTAATGTGACTTTTGGGGGGAGTTTGTTTTATTAATTTCTTTTGGTGGCTATAAATATTTAAGTTAGTGATACAGTTTGCTTCGACCTCTATGGGCAAAATAATTCAAAAAGTAAATTGGAGTTAGAAAAGAGTAAGAATTTTTAGTAAAGAGGTCAGTGATTACTGATGGAGATAAATATATATGACCAGAGCATAGACATTTAATATGGCCATGTTTTATTTAAGTCTTATATTTTTTTACTGGAAGTTGTTTGTGATATGTGGCTGCTTATGAAGTATCTAATTGTAAGGCACTCCCCCATTTTCCCATTCCTAACATTTCATGAAAGAATATTATGCACACTCATCAAGTGCACTTGGACATCAATGACTTTGTTATCATTGGAATGTTAACTCATTTTTTGAATCAAAGTTACAGTTTTCTAGCCCATATGTCATTTTCTTTTCCTTCTATGTTGTTTGGGATACAGTACTTTTAAAATATATTTATAGTCTACTCACCGGGTATTTTATCCTAAGTCCCAAGTACCTATTCTTATAACATTAGGATATTTGGTTTTATTTGTCCAGTGGTTGTATATTTATCTCCATAATACAAACACTGGCACTATCCTTTTTAAAATGCTCACTTAAAGGATTGTTTTTAATAATGACCAGATATTATAATTGTTAGTTCCTATCCTTAGAATAGCTACTGAATCTGTGTTAAATTTCCTTTTTTTAAAAAATTGGTAGGTAATCTCATAATTAAAATTATATTGGTTGGGGTAATTTAAAAAATTTTTAACTCATTATACTTGACATACAGTATTATATTAGTTTTAAGTGTGCAACATAGTGATGAGACATTTATATACCTTATGAAGTGATTCTACATACTACAGTATTACTGACTATATTCCATGTGCTGTACTTTATATTCTTGTGACATTTTATACACAATTCATACTTCTTAATCCCTTTCACCTTTCTCATCCATTACCCCAATCCCCTCCCATCGCACAACCATCAAGTTGTTCTCTGGGTAATTTTTTTCCTAATGTGTCTTTCAAGATAAAGTCCCACATTCTGTAATTTGACAGAAATTATAAGGACTACTAGGTATAAAGATGACTCCTCACTTTTGGGGCATGATTTTTTTTGGAAAAAGAGTTTTTTTCCCTCCCCTCAGTTTTTCAAGTTTGAATTTTCTGTATATATAAATTGTAAGTGATTTAGTTAAGTTCTTAATTTGGGAAAAGGAATTCAGAAATGAAAGCATTCTACTTATAGTACTTATTATATCATAAAATTGGATGACATTACTTTACTTGAAAGAGATGTATGTGTTGTTTTAATTGAGTTTGGAATGGTTTATTTATATCCTTTTTAGTGCCTCTGGTTTTGGGCTATAGAGATTGTTCTTAATATTGAATTCACACCATTGATTTGCTTTTTTTTTTTTTTTTACTCTTTCTAGTAGAACACCTTACTTGGGAGATATCAACCTCCTAATTTTCTTTTTTATCTTAGAATAGGATTAGAGAAGTTTAAAATTATGTATTTGCAAAGTGTAACATTAGCACTGATATTATTAATAAAGATTGCTGTTAAAGTAAATTTTAAGCATTGTTTTGAATGTCAGTAACAAATAGAACTGAGTAAACCAAGCTTTACGGTATTTCTGTATGTATCTCCTCTCCCTCCTTTAAAGAAACTGATGTCAAATAAAACTGGATCACCTTGTACATGGAGGGCATATTTGTCCATCCTCTCACTTATCAAACAGTTAAGGTCCTCCCACATGGATGAAATGCAGCCTTCTTCACTGCTTCTTCCTACTCCACCCTATACACAGCACAGGACTGATAAGACTCTCCTTTTGATGTTCTCATTCCACTTATGTCTCATTTTTTTATCATGGCATAAACCATACCATTATTATGATAACAAATTTGCCATAGAGGAGATCTGCCTCCTCTACCATTCTGTGAGCACATTGAATACAGGGACTTTCTTGCCTACCTTCAACTACCAGCCTTTTACCTCAGGTCTAACAGTTAGTACACACTCAGGACAGGTTGTGGAAACAGTGTTTAAATGCCACATTCTTCTTCACCTCAAGGAGTTCATAGGTTAATGGGGCAGAATGACTTGAGCAATAAATTCCAGAAGGATAAAATAGGAGCTACTGGGGGGAGGTGAAGGGGTGGAGGGATTCAGCAAAAAGGAAAAAGGACTCCTGGACATGGACAACAGTGTGGTGATTGCTGGGGGGAAGGAGGTGAAAAGGGACTAAATGCTAATGGAAAAAAAATACAATAAAAAAAAAGAACCAATGGGAGTTATGCATGAAGGGCTTTAAGAACACAGAGAAGGAAGAGATGCTAAGGTAGATTTTTATCATGTAGGTAATGGAGTAGCCATGAAACTTGGGATACATGTTAGAAATCTGGATTTTATCAAGGTATATTTATAACAAGTCCTGTGCATTCAGAATACCTTGGTTAGTACTGGTAATTCAACAATCAACCCACGTGTCTCAATTCTACCTGTTAAATGCAAAATCCACTAAAGTCAGTCCTCACCATCGTTGATGGGTTCTGTGACTTTAAGCAAAGTGACTATCAGGAAACCAGTTTCTACCATATGCTAACTGGTATAGAGTTACATTCCTGTGGCATCTCATCAGTGTTACAATGAAATGACATTGAGCGAAATGACATTATTTGAGGACCTCCTGTACCCATACTTTTCTTCAAAGTATAGGAGTTGACAGAAATAACAAATGAACGTGGATCAATTTTTATTGACAGTGAAGAAAATATTTTGAATTATCTTTTAGTAATGTTTCAGGTTTTGTTTATTAGAGCATTTGGACTGTTGTTTGGCTTAATTATTATTTTTCTCCCCCCAGCTTTATTGAGAAATGTGTGTGTGTGTGTGTGTGTGTGTGTGTGTGTGTAGTTTGTTATGCCATGGGTCATGCTGCCCTTTGACTTTGGAATTCCCTAGAGATGTAACTTTTTTTTTTTTTGCATTCAATAGTGTCTCATTAAGGAGCTGAGGATATGTTTTTCCAATTGTTTTTGCACTACTGAGTTTTAGTATTTGCTTTTTTGTTTTTAGGTGAAAGCAAAGCAATTTAATCAGACAGTATCCAGATATCCTTTTAGTACTAATATTCCATCTTTATGATAGAAAAAGAATCGTTTTTGGGGAATAAAGATTATTTTATTTATCTTAATTTTTATTGAGGTAACCAGTTTATAACATTAAACAGATTAAACAGAATTCTGAGGTGCAATTTAATTTTTTTACAGTGTGGCGTTGTATTCATGGAAGCCAGCAGGTGGCAGTATTATATATAAAATGAAAGTTTCAAATGAGGATTAAAGGCTCCATTTCATATTCAGATATGTTATTCATACATTAGGGAATTCAAATTGCTTTATAGTTCACCAGAACATTTTTTGTTTCTGTTATTTTGTTAAATGTATTACAATTACTATTTTGTGGGATTAAAAAATTAGTATACATTTAATACATTTTTTAAAAGTTGAGGGTTTACTCATTCCAAGGAAATAGTGAGGAATTTGGAGGGAGAAACCTTGTAACTCTCTCATTGGAAGGCGGGGCGGGGGCGCGGTTATGTTGATAGCAACTGTCTATAAAACTAGGAAATTAAGACTGGGATTAGGGGTTTTGGGCATTTTGGTAATCCAGTGGTGAGGAAATTGGAATAGTAACTGGATAACCTGTCATGGACAGCATCCCAGCCATGCAATAATGTGGCTGGGTTTTGAGGTAATATTTACATATTGGTTGCTGAATTAAATATTACTAAAAATACTAAAAAAGTTTGACAAGTTTGATTTTTTATATATATATATAGAAAAATAGTAGATATTTCATTGATTCCCATTAATATTCCATTATGGCATTAACCTGTCATTAAGTATGTTTCTGTATTCCTTCCTAGGGTTCTCTAAATGCAATGTGGTATGCAGAGGTTGGTTGCTTTTGAGTTTTTGAAATACTGTAATAATGCATAGAGTACTTGTGTAATTTCAGTCGAAACAAGAAGTAGATGTCAATATTTTTCTTAACTGCTACAAATTTCTCCCTGCCTGCTGGCCTGAAATAACTGCATTGTGCTTTAGCGTGACTGTTTTAATTTCTGCTTAAAAATGCACATAGTTTGATGAATATATGTGGCTATTTTTGCCTTCCTTTCTCTTTGGTCTCTGGCTGTACGTGCGCAATGTCTTTGATATGCACTTGGTGATATTTGCAAAGGAGCATTTACAGTAACACATGATGTCTTAACTCTCCTGTACAGGTTAAAGAACTCCGAGAGAAGGCTGAGTTTTATAGGAAACGAGTTCAGGGAACACATTTTTCTCGGGACCATCTGAATCAGATTCTGTCTGATAAGAACTGGTTTTGGGATGTCTCCTCGACCACGAGCTCAGAAGGAACTATTAGTAGTAACATTAGAGCACTAGATCTTGCTGGGTGAGATGTTTTTTGTATATGGTAAAAAAGTATGTTGTAGCTTATGTAGATCATGAAATTATGCAGATAAATGACATACAACTCAAAATTCATTTAGTTAAATGGAGATATGCTAGACATGATATTTCATTATTTTTAGTTTATTTTCTGAAAAATAAAATTATATACTTGCTTTAAGTACTTGTGTGTAAATAAAACATAACATAAATCTGGAAGACTGGATTTTATAACATTCCTTGTTAACAATTAAAAGTAGAATAGGGATGATACAGCAGCTGTAAAAGAACTTTAAAAATAAGCTATGTTTTTTAGTACAAATCCATTATCATTTATTAATAAATTTTCATGGTTAATATGGAACTTAGGTCCTGCTTCTATGGGAGACTTCTCTGCTGGGTTGGGTTTTAAAGTGAAATGTTTCAACTTTTTGTAAGAGAAATAGCACACTGATTTGTAGCAAATAAAATAGTTTTTAGTTGTTACAACATGTTAATATGGCCACACATACCAAATTGAACTGTAAATTCGAATTATATGACATCTGATTTTAAAAATTCATCACAAAATCTATTTAATAATGTCAGGGAAAGATTACTCTATCTAAAGTATAAAATTTGAATCAGCTTACTAGATCCACAAGTACACTCGAGTTTGTGCCCAAACTCTAATTGAGTAACTGAACAAGTTAGACCATATGTATATACAAATGCCAGTTTAGGGGATACATACGAGTTTCGTCAGTAGTGGTGCAGAAGTGTATGTGTGAAGGTGGGAATAAGAGGAGATAAATATATTTTATTTCGGAGTATTTTAATAGCAACTCCAGATCATAACTTTATTATATTGTAAAATGAACTCTTTTTTAAAAAAAACACGATTTTATTTATTTATAGAGAGAGGGGAAGGGAGGGAGAAAGAGAGGGAGAGAGAAACATCGATGTGAAGGGGAAACATTGATCGGTTGCCTCTCTACACACCCCGACTAGGGACCGAACCCGCAACCCAGGTATGTGCTCCTACTTGGAATTGAACCAGCGACCCTTCACTCTGTGGGATGATGCTGAACCAACTGAGCCAACACTGGTCAGGGCTAAAATGAACTCTTAATTAGATTTCTTTCCTCAGTATCTGGGCTAGGCAATACCTGTGGGAAATAAATAGTTGTAAATAGTAGAAGGGAATGATAGCTCACTAAAATTAATATAAACTAGAAACCTCAAATTACTCAAATTTAAAATAAAACTTATTTTGTTATGCAGAGATCCTACAAGCCATAAGAATTTGCAGAAATGTCCTTCTATAAAACTAGAAGAAAAAAGACCTGTCTTGGAAGAACAGCCCCAGAAAAATACCACAGAAAAATTGGGCGTGTCAGATGCTCCCACCGTACCTGTTAGAAGGCGTTTAGCGTGGGATGCAGAGGATACCAATGAAGACTTACAAAAACAGCGGAGAGACAAGGAAGAGGAGGAGGAAAGGGAAAGGGACAAACAGGTTTATATGGGAGAGTTAGAGAAGTTGAAAGTACATGAAAAATCTAAGGCAGACAAGATAAAAGAAGGGTGAGAGTTTAATCATATATAGCAGCATTATTATACATGGCTAATATGTATTTTGTTTTGTCACTAAGTATAGTGGTTTATGCTTTTGGTTTCATGACTAATAAAGAGTTTTTATTTTAATGTCAGGAAGTAGGCATTCTATATAGTTTATATTTTGAGTCAGTCAGGAATTTGAGTCACCACTAATCGGTAATTGAACACTTGAACACTGAGCTGCTTAGGGAGAGAATAATTAGTGTTATTTTCATTTATGTCCTGCTAATTTTGATTTGCTAGATTTGTAAATGTGCCTGGAAGAGTGACTTTCTTTATTACTAGAGGAAGATAGCTGATATTCTTAAATATCAGATGGTTATACCAAAAAAGAAAGAAAAGAATGTTTTATATAATATTAAAATAAGTGATTTTGGCAAAGAACTAATTACTGTTGATCTATATGCAGATTTCTTTGGGGAGTGGTTCTCTACCATTGATAATAGTATTTTCTTGCATGAGTTTTACAGTGAATATGGGATTTAGGACCTGATTTAAAGGAAGGATTTTCTGCTATGTTCTTGCTGACTTTCAGTGATCTTCCCTCTTTTCTAATATTCAGTCACTCTTACCTGCATGTGGGTTTATTCATTTTTTTCAGAAACAAAATGGTCTTATCTTAAAAGTCTTATGCTTTATTATTGCATAATGATGGCAAAGTATTTTTTATCATATTTCCTAGAAAAATGGTTTCATGATAGATTATTTTAATTTTTTAGGTCAGATTCTTCTTCTGTATCCTCAGAAAAAGGAGGCAGGCTTCCTACTCCAAAGCTGAGAGAACTTGGTGGAATCCAAAGGACTCATCATGATCTTACCACTCCAGCCGTTGGTAATAGGCGAACACTAGGCAGTTCTTATTTCACCTGCCTTTTCTGCATGAAAGTTTAGTTTAATTGAAACTTATCACCTTCTGCATTTTTGCAGGTGGTGCTGTTTTAGTGTGTCCATCCAAAGTGAAGCCTGCAGTCCCAGAACAAAGGAAAAGAATGTTTTCTCAGGATGGCTTAGAAACTTCAAAGAATGATTTTAAGAAGGTAAATATTTCTATTTTTGGCAAAAACATTTCTTCAGGAAGTTATTTTTTTGGTCACATATAATAAATGAATGATAGGTTCAGATTTTAGAAAATTTTGGGTGTCATATGGAGACCGCCTGTTAACCTATTTTTAGTAAAGCAGAAGCATTGAATTGTTTTTTCTGGTATTGACATTGTATTTCTGCTGATATACTTCCAAATCTTGTCAGTAGTGACTCAACAGGAAGAGAAGCAGCTCTATTTATTGAGCATCTAATGTAGCATTTGTGTTCCAACGATATGCCAGGCACCACTTTCGCACCAGATATATAACAGTGAAAGAAACATACAAAAATCCTGGCCCTTTTCGAACTTACATTCTAGTGGGGGAGAGATACAGTAAATAGAATAACTAGGTAAAATACACTGTATGTTAGATAGTGATGAATACTACAAAGAAAAATAAGACAGGTTTAGTGAATAGGAAGTGGCCTCAAAGTTCTTACTGAGAGGGTGGCATTTGAGCAGAATCTGAAGATGGTGAAGGACTGACCCATATGTGTATCTAGGAAGGCATTCTAGGAAAAAGAATGGCAAGGGCAAAGTTGCTGGGGTGAGAAGATAGCTCATGTTTTTGAGGAACAGCCAGGAGGTCAGTGTGGCTGGAGTGGAGAGCAAGAGAGGGAGAATAGTATGGACAATAGGTTCAGAGGCATAATGGGTGGCTAAATTGGGTAGCGTGTTTTAAATCATAGCAAAGGTTTTCAGTTTTATTCTGAATTAAATGGGAAGCCTTTGGAGGAGCAGGGGAATGATACGAGTCAATTATAATATCCAGGCAAGAATGATGGTTGTTTGGATCATAGTGGTAGTAATGGAGATGATGTGATGAGGTGTGATTCTGGATATTCATCGACAGTATAGCTGATAAGATTTGCTGGTGTATAAGATATGGGGCGGGAGAAAGAAAAATCAGGGATGACTCAGGATTTTCGGTCTGAACAATAAGGGCCGAATTGCCGTTTCACTGAGATGAGGATGACAGTATGAGGGAAAAAATTTTCAGGGAAGACCAAGAGTCTGGTTTGGGACGCATTAAAGTTGAGAAGCTTATTAGACATACAAGTAGACATGTTGAGTGGGGAGTTGGTTTTGGAATGCAGAGGAGAGGTTCGTTCAGATGTAGATTTGAGGCTCTTTATCATACAGGAATGCAAGGTCTTGAGACTGGGGAAGATCATCAAGGAGTGGATTTAGACAGAAAAGAGTAAGTGTAGACAGGTCCGAGCCCCAGGTTTTTAATATTGAGAAGCTGAGGAGTAACCAGCAAAGAGACTGAAGAGGAACAGCCATGAGGCGGTGGGAAACAGGAGACCGCGGCGTCCTGGAGGCGTGGCGGAGGAGGGAGCGCCAGAGCTGTCGATGGGTCAGGAAGGTGTGGAAATTGACTATTGGATTTAGCAACAAGGAGGTCATGGTGACTTTGACAGAGGGCAGTTTTGCTAGTAGTGTGGGACAGAAGCCTAAATGTATGTGAGTTCAAGAGAACAAAGAGGAGAGGAGCTGGAGACAGCATCACAGGCAAGTCTCTCAAGAGTTTTTCCCATGAAAAGGAGCAAAGTATGGGAGTGGGAGTTGGAAGATCAAGAAAGAGGAGATGATAGCTCATTTGTATGCTGATGAAAACAGTTTTAATGAGAGAGAAAAGATGATGCAGGAGTGAGAGGAAAATTGTTAGAAAGATGTTCTTGAGTAGGAGAAAGGGCATAGGATCTGGCGGAGGTGTGGAAAGGTTAGCCTTAGGCACTGTGACAGTCCCTTCACTGGGAAAAGAGGGAAGGCAGCGCATATTATATGGGTGCTGCTGCTGAAACATAGGAGAATGCGCTGGGAGCTTTTGGAAAGTCTATTGCTTTGGGCAGAATATGAAGAAAGATCCTTGCTAGGAATGAGGCAGGGGAAGAAAATTTTAGAGGTTTGAGGAAGAGAATAAGGCTGAAATAATCTTTTCAGGTAGTGGGAAAGCCAGTGGGCCAAGGAAATGTGAGATATTGCAGGACAACAGTAAGGGGCCATTTTAGGTTAGTGGTCACAAATTTGATGTAAGACCAGTTAGGATGGTTTATGTGTTTTTTTCCAGGCCCGTTTGGCTGCAGAGGTGCAGGATAAGTAGAGAGCTGGATTTAACTGGTGACCATGTTTCGTCAAGGGAGTAAGACAGTGAGAAAGCGGATCAGGGAGCTAAGGTATATGTAGGGAAGTGATTATAATGATTACCCATGGAAGTCGAGTTGGTTAGGGAGGGAAGATAGAACTCCGGAAAGTAAAATACAGTGCAGAGATGACAGGATCAATAGACAGGAGAAGTCTTGTCAGCCTTAAGGACTTCTTGGACTTTGGGTACCTGTGGATTAGTTTTAAAATTAGGAGATTATGAAGAGATTGCAGTTATTAGTAACAACAAGGCTTAACATGTAGGGTTAAGTGGCTGAATTAGAATAGAGAATATTCCAAGAAGAGGTTGAATTTCTCTAGGATATTTTGCTGAAGGCTGTTCATAAGTTCCAGAGGGCACAGTGGAGAGTTTTTAGGTGTTGGGGAGAGGTGGGAGTTGGGATCAGATCCCTTCCCTGCAAACCTAGTACTCAAAGCCCAGCTCATGGTCAGTACCCAATGTGTTGAAAGAGTGTTATTAGAGTGACAGAGTACCTGAACTATTTCCTGTTGCTTACATATACATTGGTTTATTAAAAGAAATGTGACGACAGGAATTTAGAGGCTTGCTCAGAATCAGATTTTGGAATCTCTTGCCCCCGTGGACTATTCTGTTCCTCCCTCAGGAGTCCAGGCTGTTGCCTGGAAGGTGTGACCTTCTAGTTCGCTTTACCCATAGGGCTGACTACCCTCAGCTAAAATGAGTGGCCCTAATCCATATTTGCAGCTGGATTTATATGTATTATTTTTATTTATTTTGGAATTAATTTTTTAAATAATAAAATTAATGAATTAAAATAGAGTAATATCATCCTTTAACATTTTAATGCCAATCTCCACTTGCTCATGTATGTAATATAGTTGTAGCATTTTAATTATAAACTCCTCTTAAAATAAACAGGCTGCTTATTAACAATTTGATTAGCACTCCCTCCATGTGAATTTATCACCGCTGCACTACCAGCAGTGATACCAGGAGCTAGATTTGGCTATTTCCTATTGTCTACCCCTTGATTGCTGGGAGGCAGAAATCATTTTCTCCCCTTTATTTTCTCATAAGAGCTAATATTATAATAAAATTAAGTTATTCAGTTTCTACTAGATTAATTAGTTACTTCATATCATTCTACTTTTTACCATAGAAATTAGGGAGAATATATTATCATAATATCCAGAAATTTTTTCACTGTTAACTTTTAATGACATACTTTGAATTGTGGAAGTATTATGGGGCAGCAGTAATTTGGGTAACTTATATGGGGGTTATCATAATAGGTAATGTTTCCTGAGTGCTCATTTTTTTCTAGGCCTGGTGCTAAGTACTTTACATGTCTTTATAAGGACTCTGGGAGGTTAGTGTTGTTGTTATTCTCATTCAGGTGATCAAACCGGGCTCACACAGCTGCCAAATGGTGGAGCAGAATTAGGGTCAGGCTCTGTTCTCAGAGCTCACATTTCTAACCCTGAACAACACGGTCTCACAGAACTTTGGAATAGGATTCTCAAGGAATTGTTTTGATCAAGTACCATTTACACATTTTATAAATGTTATTAAAAACCCAGTGTCTTGTTAGCTCACTTCATTTATTCATTTGGCAGAGTTTTCTTATCCATTTACCGTCATGAGGTAGCAAAATAGATATGGTGCATGGTCTTATGGAACTTACAGCCCAGTGAGAGAGATTCACATTATTCAAAGAATTAACACTCCTAAAAAGATAAAGTTAAAACTAATAAGAGTTTCAGAGTACTATATAGTGCTACTCTGGAAGGAAATGGCATAGTCCTAGAAGTCAGGAAGCTTCTTGGAAGTCATAATTTAGCTGAGATAATAAAGGAAGAGGAAGAGTTAACCAGGTAAAAAGAATGGAGAGGAGAAGCATAGTACGTGCCAAGATTCTATAGAGAGAAGCAGTGCAGGATTTTAAGAAACAGATCAGTATAGTGTGCAGCGGGGAGCAGGTACAAGAAGAGGCTGGAAAAGATGACCATATTGAGAATTTCTGTCAGCATCTCAAGAGCAGTGGGGAGCCATTGAAATATTTTAAATATCTTTCTGGCTGCTACAGAAGGTGATAGTAGACTGTCGATACCTGTAAAAAAGACCATTGTAGTAGTCTAGGTAGGAAATGTTGATCGCTTGAATTAAGGAAGGTAGGCATAGATAGAAGTGCGTGAAACCGAAGAATTGTATATGGGGAACAATGACAAGGCTTGGTGCTGGGTTGGATAATAGGGGATGAGAGACCATGAATGACTTCTGGGTTCCTGGCTTGCCCAAAAGGATGGATAGGGGGTGCTATGCAATGAGTAAGAGAACTCTGGACAGGAACCATCTTTTGAGGGGAATATCAGGAGTTTCATTTTCATTCACTCAATGCAGTGTTTAAGGCTGCTCTTACTATGTGCCAGGCACTGTTCTAGGATCTGGGGATTCATTGGTAATCAGGACAAAATGCCTGCTGTCATGGAGCTTGCTCTTTTATTAGAAGAAATAGACAAACAAATTTTAAGAAAGACAATTCCAGGTAGTAGTGAGTGCTGTGAATTAAATAAAACCACAAGTAACTTCCAAGAGGTGGATGAGGCTGCCTTATATTGGACCATTAGGACATGCACCTCTGAGGAGGTGACGTTTTATCTAAGACCTGACTAATGAGGGAGGTGCCCACACAGAGATCTGGGGCACAGATTGTTTTCCAGGTAGAAAGAACAGCAAGTCCAAGTGTACAATAGTGAGAATTTTAGAGTGAAAAGGCCTGTGTGACTGGAGCCTGGAGAGGGAAGAAGAGAGGGTAGGGAATGAGGATGGCAAAGGGAGGCTGGGTAAGGAGTGGGGATATTATTCTGATGGCACTGGGAAGCCCTAGGAGGATTGGAAACAACAAAGCAAATATAAATCTCTGATTTACGCGGTAAAGAAAATCATTCACTGCTCAGTGGAGAGTAGACTTTACTGGGGGAGAGTGGGAGTGGTGAAGCCAATAAGGGGCCTTTAAGCTCAAAAATAGATCACAAAGTCAGTTAAATTAAACCTGGGAACCCTCTGTGTTTAAAATATTGTACAGACTTCATTCAAGTCTTTTTAATAATAGTAAAACCAATTTGATAGAGATCTCAAATTATATATATATATATGTGTAGAAAAACAAAAAATCGAAGAACAGTTTTTCTAAGTGATACAGTTAAAAAGGGGAAGCAAGAAGATTTGTCGTTTTTATCTTAGATCTCGATGTAAAAATATGTGTTTCTTGGATAAGACCCTAGGCCAGCTCCACTTTGAAGCAGTAAGCTCTTTAATTGCAGAAAATGATTCCTAAGGTCAGAAAGCAGTGTTTCGAATATTGCATCGATAAACTCAAAAGTTAATAAGTAAAGGCAGCAGGCAGTAACCAGGAAAGTTTGGAACTGTATTTGATTTTACTGGTTTATATTCTCTTAAAAAGTAAAACTATATAGGGGCTTTTAGGATAATGATACGTTATTATTGTGGAAAACAAAAAATACCAAGATAGAAAAAGGAAATAAATGATGTCATACCTATTGTTCATGGACATCTGCTGTTGAAGTTTTTGAGTTATTTAGGTATATAATGTATTTGTTTATTGTACTGTAGATAAGGCTTTATAATTTATTTTTTCTCACTAATGTGTTTTGAACATACTTCCATCTAATTAAGTATCATTTCTGTCTATTTTTTAATAACATGATATGCAGTCTATAGTTATACTACAGTTGTTTTAAAGTAGATGCTTATTGAAATCTGTTTTTCAAAGGTAGATACCTATTGTTATTTCTTAATTTTCCTATTTTGAAATCCATCCTTTGGCTACATTTTTGTTTATACAGTTATTATCCCCATTTGTGTAATTACTCCCTAAGTGTTATTGTGTGGTCAAAGAATTCAAAGTTTTAAGGCTTTTGCCATGTTTTACCAGCTCCCCAAAAGACTGTGTTCCCAACAACACAGTAGTGCCATTTGTTCTACATCCTTGCCAGCTCTGGGTATTATAGTTTTTTTTTTTCAAAAAGTAATCTTTGTTATTCTGGAAGTGAAAACTTAGTACCTCAGTGCTTCTATTTTGAAATTATTTGATTGTAAGTGAAGTAGAATATGTGTGACATTTATATTTTATATGTATATGAATTACTTATACATAATGAAATTGACTTTTAAATTAGGTTTATCTCTTCTTATTTTTAAAGAAATACTTATGTAGCAATGGTAGTAAGCCATCAATCTTCTAAGTTATACATTTTCCTCGAGTTTTATTTTTTATTTTTTTAATGTTTATATATTTTTAATATACCTGAATGTTTATCTATATTGGTTATTAGGCTTATACAATCTTCTCCACATGGAAGTTACATAAAGTTTCCCCATATTTTCTCCTACTTTTTTATAATAATATATTTTTGTGTACATTTCAATGTTTGTTTTAGTTATATCTGAGGTCTGTCCATAAAGTATCCAGCCATGTGCTATGAAAAATAGAGACATTTATTGAAGAAGATACAAGATACAAGAAACATTGTACATAGGACAATGATTCCTTAGTCCCCTTCAAAATAGGGACCTTGGGACCTCACACAGTGCCCCCAATAGTCATTAGCTGCCCTGTTGTATTTTCCTGAATCTCATCGACTGCCTGAAATCCCTTCCCTTTCAAAAGTGATGTTAGTTTTGGGAAAAGCCAGAAGTCACAGGTCACCAAATCTGGGCTGTAGTGGGGCTGAGTCACCTAATGATTTGGTGTGTTGCCAAAAAACTCAGCACGAGATGTGATGCGTGAGTGACCATGTTGTCATTATGAAGCTGCCAGTCACCAGTTGCCCAGAGCTGCTGCCTGCTGAATCATCCAAATAGTTTCCATGGAGGAATGTTCAAGCTTAATGCAAAATCTGATGCAGATTCGTTGCTCTACTCGCTCAGTCAGTTTGACTGACACAGTATACATGCTCACTCAAGGGTGTCTACTGCCCCCACTGAGTAGTATAGTGAAGTCGTCATTGTTCACACATGCGCATTCCAGTCCACTCTCCTTGGCTGCTAGGTTATATCGATGTCATCTAAACTGTTCTCATTATATTAACAATGGCTGGACTTTTTCCAGACAGATCTCATATGCACACACGTATGTATCTTTATTTTATTTTATTTTATTGACCATTTAGAAAGAAAGTCATGCAGTAGCCCTCGTGACTTCGCCAGCTGCTGGTGTAAAAACAGCTGATCCCCTGCCTTTGAGGGAAGATTCTGACATCAATAACTGCAAATTGGGTGAAGCAACTCCTCCAGAGTCAAAAATTCGAGACTGTCCAGCAAACACGCCCGGACAGTCTCCTTCTCCACCCTGTGCTTCGTCCTACTGGCATCCCTCTCGTAGAATTCAGGGCTCTCTGAGAGATCCAGAATTTCAGCATAATGGTAATTATTTTGGTATTAATTTTTTGTCTTTTAAAATGGAAGTCTTATAGGTACAAAGGCAATAAGTACTATATGTTAATAAGTTATGCTATCTAGTTTTTTAAAATTAATATAATTTCTTTAAGTAGGAAAACTCAACTTTGGTACCATTAATTGTACTATACCCAAGTTCACTTTTGTGTAATTGTGAGGTATCTCTCATGTTCTTTCCCATACAGTATAGGCAATGCATTAGGGGCCAATAGCACCGCTTTCTCAGGTGTGACAACCAAAAATGTCTTCAGACATTGCCAAATGTTGCCTAGATATAGAATTCAAGGACATAAATTATTTTCCTTCAGTTTTATTTGGCATTGCTCTGCTGTTTTCTGGCTTAGAAATTGTTGCACTTTTTATTTTTGATCTTTTGTATGTGGCTTCTTTTCCTCGTAGCTTGTTGGGATCTTTTCTTTACACCTAATGCTCTGAAATTTTACAGTGGGTTTCTTTTCATTCATTTCGCTGGCACTCAGTAGACCTTCTGAGTCTGGAAACTCAGTTCCTTGATTCTGGGAAATTGTCTTGAATTATTTAGTCAGTAATTTCTTCCCCCTCATTTTCTGTTTCCTTTTTTTCTGGCACTCCTATTCTTCAGGTATTGGACATGTTGACAAAATCTTATTTTCTTACCTTACATTCCCTATTTGCCATTTCTGTCTTTTTATTTTAATTTGAAAAGATTACTAATTTTTGTCTTCTACCTCTTCTGGGTTTTAAAAAGAATTTGGCTGTATTTAATTTCTAAGAATTTTTTAACACTGAATATTCCTTTTATACAGTGTCCTGCTTTTATTTTATAGATCGTATGTTTTATCTCTTTCAGAAGATAACGTATATATAATCTCCCTGTTTTGAATATGATCATCCTTGCCCTCAGTTGAACCTGGTATCGTTTAGTCAGTAGCTTTGATAAACCTTTAGAGATGAAACCTCCATTTCTCTTTTGGGAGATGGGCATTTACCCACCTATGCAAATGTAAATAAGGATCTGGGTGGTCTGTTTTTTTTAATTTTTAAATTTTTAAATTACAGTTACTTTTCATATTATTTTGTATTGGTTTCAGGTGTATAGCATAGTGATTAGGCAATCATATACTTTATGTAGTGTTCCCCTTGACATTTTCAGTAGCCTGGTCCAGTCTTAGGCGCTCTCCATCTTCAGTGCTACTCAGGACTCCCAAATGCTGAGCCATTGCTTCTTGGTTTCCCTCCTCTGCTGCCTTAGGGTTCAACTTGCTCGCGTATGATGATAGCACTCACTGCGTTTCATCTGCTTTCTACTTTCCAAAATTTTGTTGCTCTGTTTTTGTCTCCCATTTTCTTTCTTATGGGTTTGTGTCATTTTTGGAAATGTGTGCATTCCATCTATATCTTTAAATAGAACACTACTACATTCTTTTAAAGTTGGAAAAGAACAATATAATCATTGAAAAGGATTCTAGGAGGTTATCTATTGTTTGTTTACATATTTGTTAATAATAAACACATTATAAATGAATGAATGGCCCTTTGATAGTAGTTTCTATTAAAGATTTAAAATTAATAAAATTTTTGATAGGCTACTTTCACTAAGGGTTTATTATAAGTAAGATATACATTGGGTAACTTTGAAAGATAATTTCTTCTCCCTTTTTCTTTTTAAGTTGGAAAAGCAAGAAAGAACAATTTCCAGTTACCCCAGCATGAAGCCTTTAATGATGAAGGTATTTCCACAGTCCATAATACAAGATAAAAGTAGGAGGTTTTATTATATGACAATTTATAATAGTATAATGATCTTACAATTGATTAGCATTATAGACTTTACAAAGCACTTCCACAGATGTTACTCCACTGGATCCTTGAAATCTTGTGAGGGGGGTGAAATTATCTCCAGGGCAATTAGGTGGTAAGAGATTGAACCTCACATCACACCGAGGTCCAAACCCTTTCTGTTTTCTACCCTGTCTAGGTATAGGGGCTCAGGAATTTGGCCTAGCATTATACCCATTATTTTTTCCAAATGTGTATATATTCTTATCAGTTTTCAACTCTCAAAAAAAATACAATTATGGAAAATGAACTTCTGATCCTATGTAGTTTTCGTGATGACAAATTCACTTGCTTCTAATAGTGGTAGGAGGAATTTTGAATTCTTGATGTGAACAACTGAGATTACAATTTTAATTCATCCTTAGAACTATGAAACTATTGAATTTATAAATTTTGGATTTGAAAGTAAATTTGAAGTAATAATTTAGTATTTTAAATCCATGCACATTAAAGGTTTTCTTTCCTCTTGGCAAGTTTGGGACTTTTTTCAGAATTAAGTGAGCTAGAAAGTAAGTTGTTATGTTTTCAAATGCAAATATCTGGACAATTTGAATTCATTTCTGTTTTTAATGGAAGAATAGTGTTTATAAATAATCTTATAACAGATTTGATTATTCAGAGTTGAGAAATTTCAGTAATAATGAAAGGGCAACATATTAAAGCTAAATATTATTAATCTACATTAAGTAAGATTATTTTAGAAATGTGATCTAAGTACCATGTTAAGCTATGAAATTTTATTTTTAAGAAGTTTTAAAAAACTTTTTGCTCAGAACAGCTGTGCTTTTTCAAGTAGAGCAGGACAGTGTGAAGATGAATTGTTTTCATGTAATACTGAAATCATAAGCTCTGTGTTGAGGTAATGACACTGTGGGATTTCAGGAAGGAAACAGAATGTCCATTTAACATTTTAATGTTTGATTTCTGAATATGGTAAACTTGGAAAATTACTGTGAACTATCCTGAAAATATTAGTATCTTATATTTCAATAGATACTTTTTTCTGTCAGAGTCAGTATTGACATTACAAAGCTTGATGCTTTTCTGTTAATGTTATAAAACAATATTTTTATAAGACAATATTACTCTGACAATAACTCTTTCATTACAGATGAGGACAGATTATCTGAGATTTCTGCTCGCTCTGCAGCTTCTAGTCTCCAGGCTTTTCAAACACTGGCGCGAGCTCAGAAAAGGAAGGAGAATTTCTGGGGCAAAACATAATTAAACATACACCTAGCTAAGTTGCTTTTATCTAGGGAACCATTGGCACAATTCTTCTTTATAAGCTTTACTATGTTAGGACTTTTCAAGTGTTTGGATTTTCTTTTCTAACATTTCCTACTGAAGCAGAATTATTTCATTTTTCAATAGCCAATTCAATTTACTTGGAAAATTTTAACACACATTGATGCGAATTTAACTAGTAAAGAATTCTTTTTACATCTGTTCCAAATTATAAAGCCATAGATTACATAGTTCTTCACATGATCTAATTTTTGTACTAGGTATCATGGATAGCTGGTAGAATTGTGAATTTCACCTCTCTAGAGAATATTCTAAAAAGCAAACAAAGTGAAGTAAAAATTAAGATCCCGGTATGAAGTACAAGGTCTGTCCAGAAAGTATCCATCCATGTGCTGTGAAAAATACAGACGTTTATTGAAGATGATACAAGATATAAGAAACATTGTACATAGGACACTGATGCCTCAGTCCCCTTTAAGGTAGGCTCCTTGGGACCACACACAGTTCTCCCAGCGTCTCTTCCCCTGTTCAAAACACTCTGCAAAATCCTTTGTTGGAATCACCATCAGCTGCTGCATCATATTTTCCTGAATCTCATCAACAGTCTGAAATCTCTTCCCCTTCAAAAGTAATTTTAGTTTTGGGAAAAGCCAGTAGTTTTTGGAATCACCAGATCAGCTTCTAGTTCTTGCACTGTCAGTCACTGATCTTTGTTGACTGCAGCCTGTACACGTTCAGCATTCTCAGGTGTTCTGCTTGTAGCAGACCTTCCAGAACGTGGGTCACTTTCAACAGACTCTTGACCATCTTTGAAGTGTTTGTGCCACACTTTTATTTGCACTGCACTCATTGTATTGTCCCCAAAAACCTTCTGAATCATCCAAATGGTTTCTGCAGAGAAATGTTCAAGCTTAAGATGCAGATTTGGTGCTCTCCTCACTCATTTTGAATATGATGACCACACAGTACACATGCTGACTCAATGGCACCTACTGCCCCCATGGACTAGTACAGTGAAGTTGTCATTGTTCACACTTGTGCATTCCAGTCTGCTCCCCTTGGCTACCTGGTTACATCTGTGTTGCACAAACTGTTCTTGTTATATTAACAATGGCTGGACTTTTTCCAGACAGACCTCGTATGTATTTCCCTAAGATTGGTTCTATTATCTTTATAATTGTAGATGTCATAAAATGAATTTTTTGTTCTTTTAAGTTTTTCCATAGTGTTTTTTTAGTACCTTCTGAATGTGGTTACAATGTTAAGATACTTTATTTTAGATTTAAAAGTCCAGCTGTATATATTTTTCTTATTTATGTAACAAAGTTTGCTGAGAGAATATGTATATTTTTATCTTTGTGTGTAGTCTATTTGTATGAGGACTGGCTTACATTTGAATAATGTCTGAATTTTGAAAAAGTATTTGTATAATGGAAAACTAAAACTTTGTAGACATTTCAAAATAAAAATCAAGTATTTCAATTCTGTTTATTTCAAGTGTTTGGCTTCTCCAGAGTGTTATTACATGGAACAAATAATTATCTTTTAGAAACATTCTTCTCATATCAGGGTTAGTCAGATGTTATAGTTCTTTTGTAGCAATCCAAAAGTCCACAATACCTTTGTATAAATGTAGGAAAAATACAGAAATTTCAAGACAGAATCATTTTTAAAAACATTTAACACAAACTTTTTGACTACACTTCATTTGTAGAACATACTCTGTTTTCTTACTCTTTGTCTTGCAAATCATGATAAATTTAATTTTTAAAAAATATAGGCTTCGCAACCTAGGTGCCCAATAGTAAATGAGTGGATCAAAAATCTATGGTACAGGTACACAATGGAATACTACGCAGCAGAAAGAAAGAGCTACTACCCTTCGCAACATCATGGATGGAACTGGAGGGCATTATGCTAAGTGAAATAAGCCAGGCGGTGAAAGACAGATACCATGTGATCTCACCTATAAGTGGAACCTAATCAACAAAATAAACAAGCAAGCAACACACATCCAGCAACATTGAAATAAAAAGCAAACCGACTGTAACTAGAGTGGGGCGGGGAATGACAGGAGGAAAGGAGGGGAAGGATCATCAGGGAACATGCAGAAAGGACCCATGGACAAAGCCAAATGGGGGAAAGTTTGAGGGTAGGAGGTGGGTAGGTGCGGGGCTGGGGAAAGTGGTGGCTGGAAAACGTTGACAAAAATAAAAAAAAATAGGGGGAGGCTAAGAATATTATAGGAAATTGAGAAGCCAAAGAACTGATATGTACAACCCATGGACATGAACTAAGTGGTGCGGGGATGATGGGATGGGGTGCAGGGTGGAGGGGATACATGGGAGAAAAAAATAGGACAACTGTAATAGCATAATCAATAAAAGATACAAAAAAATAGACCATAATAAAATAATGCATAAAGTCTTTACACTAGTACATAAAAGGTACTGGAGACAACTGACTATTTGTGCTTATTTGTTAGAAAACAATCTGTTATAAGTTGCTTTATTTGGTCAAAAGTGCTTATATAAAATCATTGATTCACAGTAAGTTTGTTAAAGATTTTAGCATTATCATGGGGTCATAAAGAACTGAGGCGTACAAATATTTGCTTATATTCCACTGACCTTTTAAAACTTTTTTTAAAAAGTTACCAAGGTGCTAAAGTTGGAAATAAAAGTTAGAAATTAGTATATAATTGGATTTTAGAACACAAATCATCCCGCCTTCTGTACAAATGTATCCTGAGGCTGACTGTAAAGTAGGAACTGAAAGTTGGTTAGTTTAGTTGGTTAGGACAGAGTTTTCCATGGCTGACCACTGATCTACAGTAAAGAAAGGAATTATAGCTAGCTTGCAGGGAACTGAACAACTCACAATTTATCTTACCTAAGACTGTAAAATCTGGGTTCCCCCTTTGAAATAAGTCACTCCACATGAACTTGATGTATCAGGTGATAGATTAGGGTGTGGTCCTCATGAGGTCAAGGTCATTACTCCAGTGTCTGTATGACAGTTTATCCTTGCAGCGTACTACTGACTGCTTCTCCAAAGCCCTGCTCAGGGGTGCAGGGGAGAGACCAGTGTTGAGGGGGCTCAGTATTGTTCTACCACGACTCTATAGAGCAATTCAAAGGACATGCAGTTGAATTGGTGGGTAAGTGGTTTGCTTGAGAAATGTTCCATGAGATTCACTGGTATTTAGGAGCTGGGATTGTTAATTCAATGTTTTAATCAATTTTTATTAAAGTATACTTTCATGTACAATAAACTGCAATCATGGAAAAAATTACAGCTTAATGAGTTTGGAAAGAATGTATACATTTGTGAAACCAACACCACAGCCAAGAAACATATTTCCATTATCCTAAAAGTTTTCTCATTTCCTTTTACAGTTCATTCCATCCCTCCAGACAATATGTACTCATATCAGTATTAGGAACTGGTGGTAATAATTTTTGTTGAAATTGGTATTTCACAAACTGGATGGGGAGAGAACACTAGAATCACAGTGGGAGTTTTTCCCAAATGCACAAACCTACTGCCCCAGCTTATCCTTCCCTCCATCTTCACCCTGCATGTTGAGATTCCCATGTGTCCCTAGTTGAGAAACCATGTAAAAATGCACAGATATTCTTATACAGAGACTGCATGTTCGTTTCTGCTCTCATTCCTGGATCTCTGGGAATCTGAACTCTTAAAGACCCTTAAAGGATGCTTTTGAGAATTAAGGATGAAGAACATGATAAACTACTCAGTACGTGGTAGGAAATGTTACCCTGAGATTTAAGCATAAATATCTACATTTTACAGATGGGAAAATACTCTCAGGTTAAATGACTGGCCCAAGACCTTGTAGCTGGTTGTGAGAGTCCTTCTGTGATTCAGTTCTCTGGTTGATTCATTTGGGAATTAAAATTTTAGCTTTTCTTTCTTAGAAGCTAAAATGAAACACCCACCATTCTAGTCAGGAAAAAAGGAGTATATGGGCACATATATTGTACAAACGGATTCAACCAGAATGAAATTGAGCTAACATTCAACACAGGTTCATCCTTATATTCAGAGCAGTGCTCTGTTTGGCTACCCAGGGAGCCTAGGGATGGATTTTGTACCTTTGTTGTGGTACAAACACTCAAAATACTTCTGATTTCTGGAAGTTTACCAAAGAAACAAGTAGGCTAAAATATAAGTGATCCTGGAATCATTTACATTTATTTGGTTTTGGAATATGTTTTTGATACTTTATACACGAGGCGGCGTTGGGCATGTTAGCGCATGCTCAGGGCCCATGCCCTGGCAGATTGCCACCATCGGTTTCCCTAGATGAGTCTGATGCACAAAGGCTACTTCAGGAAAGAACAGTCTCTGTCATTGGACTAGCTCCTGTTGTGCCCCGCTGGGCCTGGTCACGTGGGAGCTCTGAGAAGCTACCGTTTCTCTGTCGTAACTCTTGAATTAAAAGCAGCCAGTGGTGCCCCTTGCCGCTCAGCTCCGTGTGCGCGTTGACCCTTCACTTGGTTTTGACTGTATGTGTCTTTCTCCTATGGTGAGTGGACACAGAAAAGCTCAGCTCTTTTTTTCTCTCAGGCTAAGAGCCCAGCTTCCTTAAACTGTATTTTGTGTTTCACCCTCACCCTTGTCTTATAGGCCTGTCAAGCATAACAGCCTCTCTCAAGAGGAGGGCAGCTCTCCCACAGTACTACCCTGCTATATGTAAGGCAGGTAAGAGGGAAAGAGTAGTCACCCTGCTACTAAGATGACACCCACTTCTCTTCCACTAAACGCTCCATCTGCTTGTTCCATCTATGCCATCATTATGACCCAGACCTATGCCAGAGCATGTCGCTGGAAACTGAGTGAGAGACGAGGGCTGGAGGGCACTCAGGCACCTTTGGGAGTCGGAGCATGAGGCCATCGGAGTGATGTTTGGGGAGTTCCCAACCAATTCAAACCATCTAACAGGCAATTTAGATAATGTTGGGAAATTGTTCAGTTTTCCTCCCAATGTATTCCAAACCTAGTAGTATGTTGAACCTGGTTTGGGGCTAATTGTTAAGCATTTAGAAATTTTGTGAGCATCAGTAGTTTGAAATTTACCATTGTGGGAGTGTTTATACCATGGGAATGAGCCAATGCTGTAAAGCAGGGCTTCCTCCCCAGTTACCTGCCAGGGCAGCTTACAAGCGCACCACTGCAGCCACAGAGCCAGCCTTGGCTTTTCTTTCCACAGCATTTTCTGATACAATCCACTCCAGAAAAAAGAGGCAGTTCAAGATAAACTACCATAAATTTACACTACCATTCATATATTCCTTGGCTTATTAAAATAAAGTACATGGGTTTAAATAAAGTACATTTCCTTTCTTTGCTGAAGTCTACCTAGAAAATAAAAACAAGACACAAATAGCAGATAATAGGCTATGGGGGGAAGTACCCATGATCGACCCATGAAACTAGCTAGAGATGGGGCCTGGAAATCTGTATATGTAATTCCAGGTGATTCCCATATTCAGGTAGTTTGGAAACCACTGGTTTTGTTTATATTAAGCTTGAGTAAATTGGTTAAACTTCTTTGAGCCTGTGCTCCTCCTCTGGAAAATTTACAATTCAGCAACTTAAGGTCTGTAAAGGTGTTTCATATAGGCAGTGTTATTTAGTTCAAAATGTTTGTTCTATTGTGTTGAAGGCAAGTTTTCTCTTAAAACAATGGGAGAAAAAGACGTGTTTTGGAGAGGTGAAGGTTAAATCTGGAAAGCAGGAGGAAATGTATCCTGCAATTGTGGTGTCTCATATCATAGCCCTATCTGTGATGACCTACATTCAGCTCACAGAGACAGTTTGGGGCAGGGGTGTTGAAATGATTCGTCTACTTCCGTTATGTGGTAAAGCAAAAATGTATGTGACTCCAGTGTTGTGACTCAGCAACTCTAGAAGGTGGAATCAATTACCTGATATATGCAAACTATATTAGTGTAACCATGAATTGGAGATGTTATCAGGTATGCGTCAGGCAATGCGGAAACAAAGGACCCACGACAATTACTGATGAAAGGAAAGATAGTAAGGTTGGTCCCTGAATGAATGTGCAGCCAATATCAAAGATTTCCTATCCTGCTTCAAGTTTGTTTTTTTTAAAAGATGAATTAAAACTCAAAGTTTTATAATTTCAAGAAGAAAATGTAAACTAAATGTACAATGTAAGTGCCATGCATTATAGGAAAATATAGAAGCTTTACACTCATATACCCAATTACGGTCACAGTTTGGGTATGTCACTCAGGAACATTTTACCCAAAATGAGTACCTTTGCATTTGATGTTTGTGTTAAAAATTTCAGGTCAAAACAGTTAAGGTTCTGGAGAAACCAAAGAAAACTGAAAATTGGTTTGTACAACCACGCTCACACTTTTGATTCCTAAAGAACCAATAATGTTATAAACTGTAACTTGTAATTTTGCAAGATGAAATGTCTGAAGTGCTTTGTTAATTAGAGAGTATTACCTGGCATAAACAATCACCCAAAATTAATCATAAATTAAATAATGTGAAGGGTAGCTGTCTGATTTAAAAAATATCACAGATCCATGTTCTAAGAACATAGTTTCCCACATCTTTCAGAATCAAAATGTGGGAACCAAGAAAAACATTTTCATTCAGATTTGTTTTTCTAATTTGAATAAATATAAAAATAAAGAAATGTAGATACTAATGATATAATAAAAATAAAACCTAGAAGCTAAACACTTTTGATTAGAGAGGCTCCTAGAAAAACATGTGATGACCCTCATTTTATAAATTGGGATTATGTTCATTGATAAAAACTGCATGCTAAAATTGCACATTCTCTGTTATGCACAACACATGAATCTTAGTGTTGCTTCAGAAAATAATCCACTTAATCTTGTCAGTTGCAAGTTACAAAATAAGTTACTAGACGGTTAGCAATTTTTTTTTTTGTTAATTCCATATAAGGAGAAAGGTCATTTGCCGCTCATGCTTCACGGATTTTCAAATTTTCTATGACAATTATTTTCCATTTCTTCTCTCTAAAGGTCAGCGTATACAGCAAGTGAGTCTTCCTCTTCTTTTCCTGTGTCAGCTTCCCTTTGTTAAACTCCTAGTTGCTAATAATGAAAAATCGAAGTCACATTAAAATATGTTATGTGGGGCTTGTGCGTGCATGTGTATGTGTTTACATGTGTGTTAATAACACCAACACATTGCCATGTATCATTTACTGCAGCTGCTTTATTCATATTAATTAAAATAAAAATATAACAAATCTTGTAAGCTTCTCCCCCTGCCAAACCAATTTGCTTTAGAAGATGTCTGCCCTGTCTTTGCCTTCTGGTTTTCCATGGGTCTAAGGAACTGGTTAACTCTAGAACTTATCTTTTCAATGGCCTCTGCGAGGAGCCTCAGACCCAGACTTGGCGATGACACAAGGTCAAATGCGTTAGAGTATGTTACCATATTTCCCTCTGACTGAGTAAGTCAATTTCCACATCTTCCTATACATAATTTCTTTAACAATCTTAACAAGACCACAAAGAGGCTTAGACAAACAAACCCCTATAAGTGTTTGTTTTAAACAGAGCTTACATTCTTGGGTCACATGAGAGTTTGCATTTTGATTCTGCCACTTGTTAGTTGTGTGATCCTCAGCAGTTTACCTAATTACTCTGAGCTTCAATTAGTGTTAAAAAGGGATAATAATAGTAACATGTCTCAAGTGGTTATTGTGAGAATTAAATAGTTTTAAGCATGTGAAGCACTTAATGCTGGTACATAGAACACAATAATTATAACTATTATTGTTATTTTCCATCTCATTTTATAACATTACTCTATTTTAAATAAGGTGAGGGATACCAGGAAGAATAAGAATTATTTTAACTTAGTATTTTAAGCAAGTGAGACAGGAGTTTAAGGCAGTAGCCTATGGGCCAGGAGGGCCAACCCTAACAGGTATGTAACAGCACACTGGCATCTTTTTGTCCAGACCTCAAGCATTCTCTCCGCTGACTCCATTCTACCATACACCTGAATGGGATTTGAATGAGAAGTTAGAAAAAAGAGAGAAAAGACAGAAGATACTTTTCACACTGAAGACAAGTACAGCAAATTCATCTACTCTGGATATTAATCAGAGAAATATCCAGTCAGCGGGTGTATGATTAAACCAGCTACCATGCTAACTGGAGTTTAGTACAGCTGGGAAAACTCTGGGAGCTCAGACCTCAGCATTGAGGGTTGCGGGAGCTCCCATCAGTCACTGGCTAAAGGTTGCTGGGATGGGGAGGGATGTGAATGAGCATTAATTGCATCAGTGCCCTGGCAACTGCTGCCCTGGCAGGAATGAGAAAGCCCTCAGGGCAAGGAGAGCAGGTGCTGCAGTTGGAAGTCAGCGGGGTGCACTGAAAAGGTTGGGGAGCAGGTGGAGGGGCATTCCTAGTGTCTGTTCCATGCTCTGTTCTTTTGTCCTGTGTTGTTCTGATTCCTTGAAGTCAAGCTCTAAAAGTCAGCACTGCTACAGCTACCTACCTTGTAAAAGTGTACAAGTAGGTGTTTTGTTTTTGTTTTTCTTTTTGTTTTAATATTGTACTAGTTAGGGCTTTCCACAGACTGGGTGACCTAAACAACAAAAATTTATTTTCCCACATTTTTGTAGGCTAGAGGTTTGAGGTCAAAGTGTTGGCAGGGTTGGTTCTTCTCAGATCTCTCTTGTTGGCTTGCAGATGACTTTGTCTCCCTGTGTCTTCACATGGTCTTCGTCTGTGTCCCAATCTCCCCTGCATGTAAGGACCAGTCATACTGGATTAGAACCCGCTTGGATGGCCTCATTTTAACTTGCTTACCTCTTTAAAGACCCTCTCTCTGAATGCAGTCATATTCTGAGGTTCTGGAATCAGATCTTCTAACATATGAATTTCGGGGAGGGAGGACATAATTCAACCTATAGCAGGTATATATAAAAAAAATTGTT
The DNA here is from genome assembly GCA_004026545.1 of Mormoops blainvillei. NCBI lineage: Eukaryota > Metazoa > Chordata > Mammalia > Chiroptera > Mormoopidae > Mormoops > Mormoops blainvillei. The sequence goes on along the minus strand of PVJD01006624.1, from coordinate 42,564 downwards.
GGGTCAAAGATTGTGTACCTTTTAAATTTTAAAAAATTGGCCAAATTGCCATGCTAAAATAGTTAATTCCCATTATAGAGAAAAATAAAAGAAATTGTGTTTCTTTCATGCCTGAACTTAGAACCTGAGCACCCACTGAGGCACATGCGGTGCCTTCACCATGTGGGGAATGGATATGGAGAATAACCTTGGGCAGCAGGTGCTGGAGGTGTTTTGGGATGTGAGAGAGGGAGTGAATTTTCTGTAATGTAGTGACCTATTATTTTGATATAGTAAGTCCTTCCTACCTTCATCTCCCAATCTGGTATTTTCTCCTCCAATTCAGAACTAGACCATGAGCTATTATTACCTGCCATTGAATACCTAGTGAAGTAGAGAGTCAAGCTTTCAATTTTGTTTTCAAAAGATAAAAACTGGTTGACTATGTGGTCAGGCAAAGCCGATGTTTCTAGCCCTCAAAAGACTTAAAGTAGCCAGACTAGGGATGGAAATGGGAAAGAGAAGGATAGATATCGGTGGGTTGTTGGGGAGTGGTGCTTCCCTGAGACTGAGACTCTTCTATACAGAGCTCTGGATTGACAGTGAGTGAGGAGCATAATCCAGTTAGTTTGGGGTAATGGTGGGCTGGAGCCAGCTGCACCTGCTCATGGGAGCCAAGCGTGGCATCTCTTCCCAACTCCACCTTCAGTGTTCTCACATTGGTAGCTTAAAATTGGCCATGGTGGGAATATTTGTACTGCAGAAATTGGAAACGGAGACAAATCAAGACCTCTGCCCTTCAAGAACTGGTTGATAAACATTTATCAGCCTGCCACTGGTTTGGGATCTATGAGGGGCCAGGGGACCTCTGCCTTACTTCCTGGGTAGTGTCTAGAGAGGTGGCAAGCCTTAGGAAACCTGCCACATATTTAGCCCATGTTTGGCAAAAAAGTAGAAATGAGTGTATGGTCCGTGGCCCATCTTAGTAGGAGGGTGTAAGACAGTATCCCAGAATTTCCCAAGGCCACAGATGGCGTGAGAGAGCACTCAGATTTGTCCTGTACTTTTGAGAGGGTCTCAGAAATGGAGATGTGCCTGTGGGCTTTGATGATCAACAGTCAGGAAGATGTATATATCTCAGCACATAAGAGTGGTGAACACAGAGGACTTAGTCTCCTCCTTGTCCCCAGTGGTGAACAAGTATTTTAGAGAAGTGTGAGGGATACTTAATGATTGTGGTTACCTGGACTCCATTCTACCACCCGCCTAAGTGGGACCTGAAAGAAAGTCCAATTATAGAGAAAAATGAATGCAATTGTGTTTTTTTGCACACCTGAGCTTGTAGATGAGCTTTATTCTCGCCACTTGAATTCTTAAGAAAGCTGTAATACCACCTGGAGTGTCTCTGCATCAGCTAGTTGAGAATCACTTCTCTAAGCCTTTTAAATACTTGGTAAGTAAAAGCAAAACGGTATTAATCAACTTGTGATACCTTTTTTGAAAAAGCATGTCCTTGCGTGGTGGTTCAGCAGGTAGGCAGTGGAGTCAGAGTTATTGGGTTCAGATCTTTGTTTTGTTGTGTTCTGTAATCTCTTAGGCAAGTTATTGAACAGCTCCTATGAATAGGTCCATACACAGCGCCCTGTCTACAGCAAGCACTCAGTGAATTCTAGCTATTATTAGAAGGGAAGAAATAGTAATCAATGCATTTTATGTGTCTTGTCCTCTATCTACATTATTTAATTCAATTTTCTAAAAAATTTTAGGAGTGTTGTTGCTCTTCTGCCAGTAAAAAATATTGAGGCTGAGGTAGGCTGGAATCCAAACACAGATCTTGTAATTACAAAACCCACACGTGCTCCCCTGCACTGCCATGGAGAAATGGACGAGGGGCACCTATGGCCTTCTCTCAAGTCGGCAACAAATTAATAGTTATGTAGCAGTTAAGCTAACTGCAAAAGATTCTGATTCTAAAATCATAGGGAGCTACATAAGCTATTTTGGACTTTCAAAATGTAAATCAGAAACCAAAAGCTTTCCATTAGAGAAGAATAAAGAAAATCATGTTTATTCTAAACAAACAAGGGTGGTTCAACCATTGCAGTCTAAGAAAGGTGTTACAGTAGACCCATGTATGTATGTATGTATGTATGTATGTATGCATGATTCATTCATTCATTCATTCCTCACCTGAGGATATATATTTATTGAATTTAGAGAGAGAGGGAGAGAGAAAGACAGGCACAGAGAGAGAGAGAGAGTGGGGGGAGAGAGATCCATCCATTGGTTGCCTCCCAATGAGGGATTGAACTCCTATGTATTTATTGTTATTTGGTGCAAATATCACAATATCTTATTCTAAATTGTATACTACTTTGTTGTTACAAAGTATTCAGAACTTGGTAAATATAATCATACCAGGTATTTAATATAGTTACATTTTTGCCATGCCTGTGGAAAGCCCGGTTGGTGGTTCCATGTTGGCAGTTCCACGGAGCCTGAGACTGAGACACGACTCGCTACTCACCTGGTGGCAGCTCTATAGATGCCTAAGCGGCAGCCTAGATAGTTACATCCAGTCTAAGGGACTTGTCCTTAGAAGCACAGCCCTAACCATCACACAAGAGATTGCGTTGTAACAGGAAAAGTTCCCCTTGCTTCTCTGAGGCAGCACCGTTTAAGTTAAAAGAGGTTTAAATTAAATAATTAGGTCGGACCATAAGAAATGGCCAGTTTTCCAGGTCCAAAATCATCAATTTACACAGCTCGAACTACTGATTAGTTTAAAACTTCAATCCCAGATTAATTGCTCTTCTTCTGCAAGGGAGGATCGGAAATGCATCCCAGGAGGGCAAGGTGCCTTCGTGCTGTAAACACTTGTCCTTGCTGAGCTCTTATGATGACCTCAGCTCTAGTCAAAGGGTGTTACATGTATCAGTTCACTTAGTACCACAATAATATGAAGTAAGAACTATTATTTCCATTTGAAAGATTTATCAGGTTATAGATGGCAGCTTTAGCTTTGTATTAAATGCTCTACATGAAAGAACTTATTACCGATAAGATAAATGCCACTGTTTTCCTTATTCTTCAGAGGAGGATCCTGAGATAAGAGAGGTCTAGAAATTTTCTGAGGTTCTCAAAACTAGTGGAGGGCAGAGGAGGAATTAGAGATGAGGCTGATTTAGTTTCAGGCCTCAGAGTGTGACCCCGAAGGTTTTCTAGTTCACTGCCTTTCTATCCTGCCTCTCCAAACCAAAGAAGCCTTCCCGCATCTTCTCTGATGCTACAACCAGTCTCACTAAGGACTCAGGAAACATCCTTGCATACATATTGATTGCAAATGCTTCTTGAAAACTCAGCGTTGCCCAACTGCTTATAAAACTAAGCCCATCAGGGGCATCAATTTCAATAAAGGTCTTACTGAATTTGGCACCCTTGCAAAACTGCGAAAGGGCCATAGAAATACCGCTGGAGTTAAGTGCGCTGGATTTCCCTTAACGGGACTCCCAGATAAACACCAGCCTCTTCGAGCTTGTGATGTCTCATAAGATGACGATAAACGCCCCTGCACTGCTGTGCCCATGAAATGATTTTTCCCAGTAATGATGCGGTTCTTAGTCACCAAGTACGGTATTTACTGAGTCTCCTCTAGGATACAGCTATGACTGTCACCTTGAGCGATGGAATGAGAGAACTGAAGAATCAACCTGAAGAACAATATGACTAAAGAGGAGCTGCTCATACCTGTTGGAACGACTATTACTAAAAAGATAAGAGACAACAAGTGTTGGTGAAAATAAAGGAAACCTTCGTGCACTGTTGGTGGGAATGGAACTTGGTGCAGCCACTGTGGGAAACAGTATGGAGGTTTTTCAACAAAGTTATATTAGAATTACTATATGATCCAGCAATCTCACTTCTGGGTATATATGTGAAGGAGATGAAATCACTGCCTGGAGGAACTATATGCACCTCTATGTTCGTCGCAGCATTAATCACAATAGCCAAGATATGGAAACAACGTAAGCGTCCATCGATGGATGAATGAATAGAGGAAGTGTAGTATGTATATACAATGGAATGTCATTCGGCCATAAAAAAGAGCGAATCCTGCCTTTTATGAAACATCATAAAAAGCAGGTTGAATGAAACTTTAGGGCATTATGCTAAGTGAAATCAGTCAGATGGAGAACAACAAATACTGTATGATCTCACATAAGTGGAATGTAAAAAAGCCAACTCATAAATTAGAGAGCAGAAGAGTGTTTGCCAGGGGCTGGAGAGCGAGAGAAATGGGGAGATGTTGGCCAGAGGGTATAAACTTTCAACTATAAGGTGAATAGGCCTGAGGATTTCATGTCCAGCATGGTGACTATAGTTATCAATACTGTATTATATACTTGGAAGTTGTTAAGAGAGTAGATCTTAAATGTTCTCATCTCAGGAAAAAAAGAGAAGAAGGTGAAGTGATGGAAGTGTTAACTAATCTTATTGTGTAATCTTTTCACAATATGTACATGTACAAAACATCACATTGTACACCTTAAACTTACACGAATTATATGTCAATAATGTATCAATAAATCTGGAAGGGGAAAGCTAAGCTGATATTTACACCCGCATTAAAAAGATTTTCTGAAGCCAAATAATTGAACTAATTATTTTGTATATTTTGAATAACTGTTTTAAAGGATTAACTGAGTTCAGTCAAAGATGTCTAAACTTAGTTGAGATTTTCTCCCACACACGGTTAAATTGCTGTAAGCGGCTTGCTCCTGCTCAGAGGGGCAGCCTTCTAGGCCCGAAGCATGAAGAACAGGTTTCTTGAAAGTGCTGTCTCGCTCACACCCACGGCTTCACGCACACACACGCGCACACACACACACACACACACACACACGGCTCCAATAGGAGCTGTGCAGATGAGGGCTTCACTCTCTTAATTTAAATATGAATTGAATTAAAATAAAAAAATGAGAGGGAAATAGTGAAATTTTTGGTATCCTTCCTTCAGAACTGCAATGCCTTTGCATGTTATTTTATCTGATGAGGTACATGACAACAGGCCTCCTTTAGCTTAGGCTGAATAATATTGATGGTTACTATTTACTAAACCCTGACTATGTGCCAGCCATTGTGCTAAGGGTTCTTGTGTGGATAATTTTCCCAGTTATCACCTGTATTTTGCAGTGGAGGAAACTGAGGTTTACAGAAATTGAGTAACTAAGCCCAATTCACATCCCATACTTGAGGCTGGAATCTGAGCCCAACTGACTTTGGGGACCTCGATCTTAAACACCATGGTATGCTGCCTCTCTTAGAAAATGTACCAGTAAACGACAGACTGAATCCACAAGACTGTAGAGGCTGCTTTGCTCAGCATTCCCGCACAACAGAGCCTAGGTTCCCTTTCTTGGCTGAGGGATTGCAATGGTTGCTTTCCCCCAAGTGCAAACCCAATACTCCCATATCCTGCCTTCCTTTCAAATATGGAGCCTTCCTTTGATCACTTCCTGTTCTTGAAGATCCTTGAGCAAGTCCATCCTATAAGCAGAGGCTCCTGTCTGTTCGTCATGTGATAAGCCTTCTTCCTTCAGTGGGAAAAAGGGGTTCTGAGAGGCTTGGTCACAGGTTGACCTGCGGATGTGATTTTCATATGTTAATAATAAGGGAAGAGGCAGAAGCATAGGGTATTTTTCAGTCTTTGTATCTTAGTCTGTACCAATGTTATATTTCTTCTAAGTTTTCATTTATTGTTTGACAAAATCATATATATTTTTTGGTTCAAAATCAGAACAATATTAAGTGTGTGTGTGTATACTTGTGTATATACATACTTTTCCTCGTCTATACTGATTCTCCTTTCAAATTGGTTAAGCGTTTGCGTTAGTTTCTTGTGTACTAATCTTGTACTTTTTAAATGCAAATATAGACAAATACACATATATTTTTATTTTCCCTTCTTACGCAAACAACTTCACTCTTCCTATTTTTTTCCCTAACAAATTTCCCAGGGATGCTACTTGTGATGGGTTTCTTCTCACAGAACACTTCCGACACCAAACATGCGGGGTTTTCCTTCATATTAAACAATCTGACACCACCCACCCAGAGCTAGTGCGACTCAGTGGGTTAAGGGCCCAGTCCTGCAAGGCTGCCCTCATTTCAGAGGCCAGTTGCAAGTAGTGGGGTCCCAGGTTACCCAGAACATGCCCCTGTTCGATTTGGCTACAAATAGAGTGAGACCCCATGACACCTTCCTCAGATTCAATAATTTGCTACCATGGGTCACAGATCCCAGGGAAACACTTCACTTATAATTACTGCTTTATTATAAAGGATATTGTAAAGGATACAAATGACATACAGAGGAAGAGGGACCTAGGGAGAGGTATGAAGAGGTCCCAAGCACAGGAACTTCTGTCTCTGTGGAGTCTGGGGTAACGCTACATGCTTAGTAGATACATGCATTCCCCAGCTCAGAAGTTCTTCGAACCCTTTTGTTTATATGGAGGCTTTATGACCTAGGCACGATTGATTAAAACATTATCCTTTGGTGATTAACTGTCTCCAGCCCCTCTTCCCCGCCCAGAGGTTTGGGGGATGAGGCTGAAAGTTTAAACCCTCCAGTCCTGCTTTCATCTGGTTTCTCTGGGAACCCACCATATCCAGAAGCCATCCTGTGGCCCGTCTAGAGTCACCTCATTAGCATACAAAAAGACATTCTTATCACTCCTGAGATTCCAAGGGCCTCAGAAGCTCGTGTGTTAGGAACCAGGGAAAAACCAAATAATATTTTAAAAAGTGCTCCTTATTGCTAGGAAATTACAAGGGTTTTCGGAGCTCTGTGCCAGGTACCAGGGAACAAATATATATTTCTTATTATATAACAATATCACACCTGGTGGTCTTTCCGTATCAATATGTTAAAAGCATACACTTTTTACTGCTTACATCTACATAGTATTCCATGTGTATGACAATACCAGAGTTTATCTAATTAGTCCCAATTAGTGGGCTTTTTAGGACATTAAGATAATCTTAATGGACTTTCTTTGTTTGAAATCTTGTAATGACAAACAACATTGCAATGAATAAACCTGTACAAATAATGTTTTCCTGATGCAACTATAACTGCAGGATAAATTCTCAGAAGCAGAATTGCTAGGTTGAAGGGCAAAGGCATTTTTGATGGTTATTGTCAGTTCTCCTTCGTAGGAGTCTAAAACCAGCATTGCAGAGGGCCCCTTCCCCCACTGCCCTGTCACTGGTGTGCTGTTACTCTTTCGAATTTTTGCCAGTCTACCAGGTGAGAAATGGTTTCATAATACACTTCTGACTTACAGTTACTTGTCTTTTTGTGGCTGAGGTTGAGAATCTTTTCTTGGGTTTGAGGGCATTTCTATTTCCTTTCTGTGAAAAATATATAGTGGAGAGATTGTGTTGCCTGAGATACGAGATTCAAATGCCTTTCCCAGTTTGTCACTTGACCTGCTCTAGCTGTATCATTATTAGTACTATTATTTCCCATTCAGAGGGTTTTTGTTTGTTACGTTGCTGAGGGCGTTACTGTTCTCTCATAACCTCTGGATTTTGAATCGTGCAAAGACCAACCTTACTCTGACGATACTCTGCATTTTCTCATATTTTTAAAAGTTTCTTCTGTCCCCCCCCATATTAAATCTTTGATTTATTTGATCTATTCTGGTGAGTATTACATTGGTTAATAACCTTGTATTTTTGCATGTGACTACCCAATTGCCCCAGCGCTGTTTTATTAAAAAGTTCATCTTTACTCCACTGATTTGAGATACAGCCTGTATCATACCCCAAATCCCAGTGGGAATTTGGTTCTAATTCCAACTTTCCATTCTTTTCTATGGCTCTATTTGTCTATTCATCTTGCAGTATCACACTGCTTCAATTATTGAGACGTTATAGCATAGTTTAATAATTTGTGACACGTCTTTTAAGGAAGAAAGGAAGTCCTCCTCTTAGTGCCTTGAAAGAGAAAGTTGTTCCTGTCAGTTATAGTGAGTGTAAAAGTCACCTTTTTACACATCTTTGTAGCAGGGCGCCTCCAAACTAATTTCTTGGCAAGAAGAACCGCAGCTCTCATGTACCTGGAGTTGGATGGTGGATGCTCTTTACAACTTCTAATTGGCAGGGGAAGTGGCACAGAAATTGCATGGGGTTGGGGGTGAGAGGTTGGGGGAATCCTGTTCCATTTGGATGTTTGAAACAATCCTGGAAAAAGAACCCCCCTGGAGGAGCACTGGGAAAGCAGTGCGGAGAGTATCTGTTGCTACCAAACGGCACCTAAGTTGAAAGTCTTACGCTTGATGCTTGGCTCTCGGAGTTCTGAACTTCTGGCCCACCGATCTGCAAGAAGATTTGATTGTTTTAGAGCTTAGAAAAGAAAAGGGAGTAGCCCCTGACCTTTGGCTAACGAGTCCCCTCAACCATCTTTTGTCCGCCAGGTTCTCGAAAAACAGAACAATTGTGTGCGAGGCGCTCTAGTGTGGCCTTCGGGCAGTACGAACACCCGACGGTTCCCAATTCCAAATGATGCTGTAGAATGGTAATTAATTAGGGCTGAATGTACGGGCAGCATAAAATAAATCTGTGAATTTCCCCAAGGTGCAGGCAATATGAAGATAGCCTTTTCATTCAGCCACCATGATAATAACTTATTATGACTCTGCAACCGTGTTTACTGTTTTTATGCATCACTTTGTTGGACCTGCAAGCAACGCTATGAAGTTAGCGCCAAGGGGCTTACTAATTTACAGACTATGCAGGCAGCGAGAGCACGGCAGAGCTCCTTTTGCGTGCCTCTTTGGATGTGAGCTGGGCAAGGAGGTGGGGGTGGGAGGGGCAGGAAACCCTCTGTTCCTGACACTACAAATCTCTGAGTCATTTTCTTTCTCAGTAGGTGCCCATGTTATTCATCCCTAGATCATCTGTGGTTTGTTTTTAGCATCCCTTGCCCCCTACCTCCCCATGGTGGGAATACCTCCCTGTTTCTTCCCACCACCTTATCTTTCTCCTTCTTTGCAGTAGCAATTCTATCTTATTCCATTCTCCTTCTAGATCCTTCTGGCATTTGAAGAAAACATCAACGGCTGTTCTGGGCTGTGGCAGACGTCCTTACAAAGCTTGTTCTACACATTGACTAAAGAGCCATTAACTTACTTACACAACATTGTACAATTCCAACAGTGGTGGGCTTTTCTCTATAGGTGTTAAAAGTATTTCTTTCGCTTTTTCTGAACAAAAGTAATAACTACCCTTAGACAAAATCAAAACACTGTAGAAATATGTACTGTTAGAAGTGAAGGTTTCTTGTAATTCCACCCTGCAGAGAAAACCACTTTAACAGTCTAGTGATCTTCAATTTTTCCCCAAAGGCTATGTTGGCTACATTACTCTTATTTTACAAAAGCGGAGTCATGCCGTGCACACTGTTTTGCAATTTTCTTTCTTCACTCAGGAAACCTACCCAGCCTCTCCATACCGAAATCCCTGTCGTGATGATGAGGCCAAATATTTTTGCTGCCTCCCATTTCCAGTCTCCCATTTTTGGCTCCATGGTTAGGAAAAAGGTACACTGACGTAAGAGTGAGGGCTTAACGTGTCTGGCCATAATTCTGCCCCCAGCTACCTGTGGGACTGTAGACAAATTGTTCAGCCTCTTTGGCCTCAGGTTTTTTTTTCCTTTGTAACGTTAGGGATTTGTGTACATGATCTGAAAGGTCCTTCTCAGCTCTAACAAACCAGGGATATTGGGAACAATTTAGACTGAGAATCTACTGTGTTCCTTGCATTGCCCTTGGCACCGAGGAAGTAGCAATGAGCACAAGAAAACTCCTACCCTCATAGAGCTTACATTTCAATGTTGTGTCTCCCTCTCTGAAGAGCAAAACCAAGCTTCTGCAAAGGATCTGTCTCCCCTCCTTTTATTTCTTTGTCCCCCACCTCAATTATTCTCCAACCCATAGCAACCATGTTTTTGCTTCAACCACCCACACGAAAGTGCTCTAACAGATGTCAACAGTTATCTTATGTTCACAACATCTGGGGGGTTCTTACTCTGTCCGTGTTTTACTTGAGTGCTATGTGAAACATGAAGCTTTTTGTTTCCTCCTTTTACTGGAGACTGATTTCTTTTGAGAAAGACTCTTCCTTCTATTAATATATATACACATACAGTAAACCCTCATTATTTTCAGATTCTATATTTGAGAAATCGCGTACTAGAAAAGTTTTGTAACCCTTTCCTAGGTCTCTGGGTATGTGTCTAAGCTCAGCCATACTTCCTTTCATCCTCTGAGTTTCAGCAACAACCACCATCTCCAGCACTGAAGAAAACTCCAAATAGCTTTGAAGTGGCAACAAATTACCTTTTGCACTGTGTTTGCAAAATGCAAAATGTTTTTATGCCACTATTTTTCCCCCCACGGAAAAATAATGGGTTTACTGATAGAAACGTTATATCACTTGATTTGCATATATTGTAATTTCTATTTATTCTACTCACGTTGGGAGACTTGGATACTAATGGTTTTTGATAATAGCCACCAAGGAAAGAAAATATTTCTTCCCTGTCGTATAATGCTTTTTTTTTTTTTTTGAGATGGTTTTAAGTAGATTTAAGCAGCACTTTATAAAAAAAGTATAGATGGAGGCAGGGAAATGGGGGGGATGGGCATACAGGTATTAGTGGCAATACTAAAAATAAAGGGAAAAATAAAAAAAATTGAAAAGCATTATTCATTTAAACAAAAATCTTAAAAAATTAAACACAAAAAGAAAAGCACAACACAGGGCACGGCACGACTTCATTTGTGTAACACGAGAATAACCGAGGGAGGACAGCCATAGAAAAACGTGGAGGAATAGGTACGAGGCAGTTAAAGGAGCTTTTCCTGGAGGGCAGGACCCCAGGGGACCTTCACTTTCAACGTTACAGATTTCTTGGTTTTCTCTGCAAAAGTGTGCAGAAAATTTTAGGAGAAATGTTTATTTACAGCTGTATTCTGGGGACTCTTTTGCCTCGGTTCGCCATCCGAGTGGAAGTGCTGTCTAAAACGACCACCAACGATATGGCTAGTCTCTGTTCTTGCTACCCTTGTTCCACATTCTCTCTTCTTCTATTTTTAAAAGCTAGTTCTTTAAAAAGTTTTATTTATCTTATTTTGTTTTTTAATTTTTAAAATATATAATCTCTATTATATTTTTTTCCATTACCATTTAGCCCCCTTACACTCCTATCCAGCGATCACCACACCCTTGTCCATGTCCATGAGTCCTTTTCCCTTTTTGCTCAGTCCCCCCACCCCTCACCTCCATCCCCCCCACTAGCTGTCATCTGTTCTCTGTCTATGAGTCTGTCTCTGTTTTGCATGCAAGTTCACTTTGTTCGTTAGATTCCACATGGGAGTGAAATCATATGGTATTTGGCTTTCTCTGACTGGCTTATTTCACTTAGCATAATGTTCTCCAGGTCCATCTGCACTGTTGCAAAGAGTAAATTTTCCTTCTTTTTTACAGCTGAGTAGAAGACCATTGTGTAAATGTCCCATAGTTGTTTTAGTCAGTCATCTATTATTGGACACTTGATCTGCTTCCGTATCCTGGTGATTGTAAGTAATGCTGTAATGAACATAGGGGTGCTTATGTTCTTCCAAATTAGTGTTTTAGGTTCCTTTCCATATATTCCCAGAAGTGGGATCGCTGGGTCAAAAGGCAGATCCATTTTTAATTTTTTGAGTTATGTCCATACTGCTTTCCACAGTGACTGCACCAGTCTGTGCTCCCACCAGCAGTGAAGAGGGCTCCCCTTTCTCTAAATCTTTACCGGCACTTGTTGTTTGTTGATTTATTGATAATAGTCATTCTGACAGGTATCTCATTGTGGTTTTAATTTGCAGTTTTCTGATGATTAGTGACACTGAGCATTTTTTCATATGTCTCTTGGTCATCTGTATGTCCTCTTTGGAGAAGTGTCTCTTCAGGTCCTTTGCCCATGTTTTTAATTGGGGTTTTTTTTTGTGCGTGTGTGTGTTGTTTTGTAAGTACTTTATAAATTTTGGATATTAACACCTTATCAGGTGTATCAACAAATATGTTCTCTAGTTGTGTGGGTTGTCTTTTTATTTTGTTGATGATTTCCTTTGCTATGCAAAAACTTTTTAGTTTGATGTAGCCCTATTTGTTTATTTTTTCTTTTTTTCCCCTTGCTTGGGGAGATAGATCTGATAAAATATTGCTATGAGCAATGTCTGAGATTTTTGCTGCCTTAGAGTTTTTCTAGGATTTTTATAGTTTTAGGTCTAACATTTAAGTCTTTGATCCATTTTGAATTTATTCCTGTGTGTGGTATAAGAAGGTGGTCTGGTTTCATTTTTCTGCATGTATCTGTCCAATTTTCCCAACACCCTCTATTGAATAAGCTATATTTAGCCCACCGTGTGTGCTTGTTTCCTCTGTTGAACATTAATTGACTGTAAAGTCGTGAGCTTATTTCTGGGCTCTCTATTCTGTTCCATTGATCTGTGTGACTGTTTTTATGCCAGTACCAGGCTGTTTTGATTACTATGGCCTACAGTACAGTTTGACACTAGAAAGCGTGATTCCTCCAACTTTGTTTTTCTTTCTCGGGATCACTGTTGCTATGTGGGGCCCCTTGTGGTTGGTTCCATATAAGTTTTTGAAATAGTTCTTCTAGTTCTGTGAAACACATCATTAAAATGTAGATAGGAATTGTGTTGAATCTATAGATTGCTTTGGGTAGCATTGACTTTTTTTTCATTTACATTTTGTTGTTTAATAATTAAACATAAACAAGAGAACTTTTGTATAATTCCAGGGAGAATGTAATAGGTTTGAATACACCTCCTTGAATATAGTCATCCAAGCCTTTCAGATTCAGGTAAATTTATTGTGTTCTCAAAAAAAATTATTACTAATGAGTTAATCCATTACATAACTCACTTAATTCTTAAATATCTTTTTGTTTTTGGTATGTGTGTGTGATTTTACATACACAGAATAAACTTTCCAATTAATGATATTGTTTAATAAAAGAATTCCAAAAATGATTATTATAATTAATTCTGGTAATTATATTACTTACTGATGGTATTCAATAATAATAATAATTATGATAACATATTGAGAATTATAGTTCCAGGTACTAAGCTACATGCTTTGAAATATCATCCTCAAAAAGCCATATGGTATGGCTATTATTAAGAACAAATTTTGCATATGATGATATAGACTTATTGTTAAGTACATGTTTTAAAAGTTACAAAGATATCATGCGTGGGAGCAGACATGCAAATATAATGTCCAACCCAGGATCTTATATAATAAATACAAATAACAAAGGTATGTATAACAATGTGTTTTTCTTTTTTTTTCATTTTCTCATTTTCTCCTTTTTCTTGGTATATTTTATTGATTATGCTATTACAGTTGTCTCATTTTTTTCCCCCTTTATCCCCATGCCCTGTACCCCATCCCATCATCCCCACACCTCTTAGTTCATGTTTGAGGGTTGTACATATCAGTTCTTTGACTTCTCAATTTCCTATACTATTCTTAGCCTCCCCCTGTCTATTTTTTTTTCCCAACATCTTCCCACCACCACTTTCCCCAGCTCCGCACCTCCCCACCTCCCATCCTCAATCCTTCCCCCATTTTGCTTTGTTGATGAGTCCTTTATGCATGTTCCTTGATGAACCTTCCCCTCCTTTTCCCCTGTCATCCCCCTCCCTCCCTCCTCCCCTCTGGTTACTGTCAGTTTGTTTTTTGTTTCAATGTTACTGATTATCTTTTGCATACTTGTTTGTTTTGTTAATTAGGTTCCACTTATAGGTGAGATCATATGGTATCTGTCTTTCACCACCAGGCTTATTTCACTTAGCATAATGCTCTCCAGTTCCATCCATGCTGTTGCAAAGGGTAGTAAGTAGCTCTTTCTTTCCTTCTGCTGTGTAGGAGTCTATTGTGTAAATGTACTCCAGTTTTTTGATCCACTCATTTACTGTTGATCACTTAGGTTGCTTCCAACACTTGGTTATTATAAATTGTGCTGTTATGAACATTGGGTGCATAGGTTCTTTTGAATTGCTGTTTCATGATTCTTAGAGTATAGTCCCAGCTGTGGAATTGCTGGGTCAAAAGGCAGTTCCAGTTTTAGTGTTTTAAGGAAATTCTAAACTGTTTTCCACAGTGGCTGTGCCGGTCTGCATTCCCACCAACAGTGCACTAGGGTTCCCTTTTCTCCACATCCTCGCCAGCACTTGTTTGTTGATTTGTTTATGACGGCCATTCTGGCTGGTATGAAGTGGTATTTCATTATGGTTTTAATTTGCATCTCTCTGATGGCTAGTGGTGCTGAGCACCCTTCATAGGTCTCTGGGCCCTGTGTATGTCCTCCTTGGAGAAGTGTCTGTTCAGGTCCTTTGCTCATTTTTTAATTGGATTGTTTGTCTTCCTGTAGTGGAGTCATGTAAGTTCTTTATATATTTTGGAGGCCAAACCCTTGTCTGAGGTATCATTGGCAAATATATTTTCCCATACAGTTGGTTCCCTTTTCATTTTGCTGATGTTTTCTTTAGCTGTGCAGAAACTTCTTATTTTGATGAAGCTCCATATGTTTATTCTTTCCTTTATATCCCTTGCTCTAGGGGACATATCAGTGAAAATGTTGCTATATGGAATATCTGAGATTTTCCTGCCTATGTTCTCCTCTAGGACTTTTATGATGTTGTGACTTAATATTTAAGTCTTTTATCCATCTTGAGTTTATTTTTGTGTGTAGTGGAAATTGGTGGTCGAATTTCATTTTTTTCCATGTAGCTATCCAGATCTCCCAATACCATTTGTGGAAGAGGCTATATTTACTCCATTTTATGCTTCTGCCCTCTTTGTTGAATATTAATTGACCATAGAGACATGGGTTTATTTTTGGGCTCTCTATTCTGTTCCATTGATCTATGTGTCTGTTCATATGCCAGTACCAGACTGTTTTGATTACAGTGGCCTTATAATATAGTTTGATAACAGGTATTGTGATCCCTCCTGCTTTGTTCTTCTTTCTCAAAATTGCTACAACTATTCAGGGTCGTTTATGATTCCATATAAATTTTTGAAATGTTTGTTCTATATCTGTGAAATATGTCATTGGTATTTTAATAGGCATTGCACTGAACCTATAATTTTTGGGGGGTAGTATGGACATTTTGATGATGTTAATCTTCCAATCCATGAACACGGAATATGCTTCCATTTATTTGTGTCTTCCTTAATTTCTTTCTTCAGTGTTGAGTAGTTTTCTGAGTACAGGTCTTTAACCACCTTGGTTAGGTTTATTCCTAGGTACTTTATTTTTTTGTCGCTATAGCAAATGGGGTTTTTCTCTGATTTCTGGTTCTGATATTTCATTGCTGGTGTACAAAAATGCCTTCGATTTCTGAATATTGACTTTGTATCCTGCTGTTTTGCCAAATTCACTTATTAGGTTGAGTAGTTTTTTGGTGGAGTCTATAGGGTTTTCCATGTACACTATCATGTCATCTGCAAACAATGATAGTTTTACTTCCTCCTTTCCAATTTGGATACCTTTTATTTCTTTTTCTTGTCTGATGCTGTGGCTAGGACTTCTAATGCTATTTTGAATAGAAGTGGTGAGAGCTGACATCCTTGTTTTGTTCCCAGTCTCAGTGGGAAAGCTCTTAGTTTTTACCCAGTCAGTATAATGTTGGATGTATGTTTCTCATCTATAGGCTTTATTATGTTGAGGCATGCCCCCTTTATTTCCACTTTGCTGAGTGTTTTTATCATAAATGGGTGCTGTACCTTATCAAATGCTTTTTCCACATCTATTGATATGATCATGTGATTTTTGTCTTTCCTTTGGTTTATGTAATGTATTACATTTATTGATTTGTGAATATTGTACCATTCTTGCATCCCTGGGATGAATCCCACTTGATGCTGGTGGATGATCTTTTTAATGTGTTGCTGGATGTGATTTGTCAATATTTTGTTCAGGATTTTAGCGTCTATTTTCATCAGCGATATTGGCCTGTAGTTTTCTTTCTTTGTTGTGTCTTTGTCTGGTTTTGGGATTAGGGTGATGCTGGCCTCATAAAAAGAAGAGTTTGGGAGACTTCTCTCTTCTTGGATTTTTTGGAATAGTCTGAGAAGGACAGGGGTTAGCACTTCCTGAAATGTTTTGTAAAAGTCTCCTGTGAAACCATCTGGTCCAGGGCTTTTGTGTGCCTGGAGTTTTGTGATTACTCTTTCAATTTCATCAGCTGTTATCGGTCTGTCAGGCTTTCTGCTTCTTCTCTGTTCAGTTTTGGAAGATTGCATTTTTCTAGAAATTTGTCCACGTCACCCAGGGTTTAAATTTCTTGGTATACAGTTGTTCGTAGTAATTTCTTACAATCCTTTGTATTTCTGTGGTATCAGTTGTAATTCCTTGTCTTTCATTTCTGATTTTATTTATTTGCATCCTCTCCCTTTTATTTTCTTGATGAGTCTGCTTAAAGGCTTATCAATTTCATTTATCTTTTCAAAGAACCAGCTCCTGGATTTATTGATCATTTGAATTGTTCTTTTAATCTCTATGTCATTCAATTCTGCTCTGATCTTGATTATTTCCTTCTGTCTGCTCTCTCTGGGCTTTGTTTGTTGTTGTTTCTCCAGTTCTTGTAGATGTAGGGCTAGGCTGTTTATGTGAAATGTTTCTATCTTTTTCAGGTAGGTCTGCATTGCTATGAACTTTCCTCTCAGGACTGCCTTCGCTGTGTCCCATAAGTTTTGGACTGTTGTATGTTCATTTTCATTTATTTCCAGAAACTTTTTGATTTCATCTTTGATCTCATTATTGACCCATTCATTGTTTAATAGCATGCTATTCAGTCTCCATGAGTTTGAATGTTTTTGAGTTTTTTCCTTGAGGTTGGTTTCTAGTTTTAAACCCTTGTGGTTCAAGAAAATGTTTGATATGATTTCACTTTTCTTGAATTTGTTGAGGCTTTTTTGGGTCCAATCATGTGGTCTATCTTTGAAAACGTTCCATGTGCATTTGAAAAGAATATGTAGTTTGCTTCTTTGGGATGAAAGGTTCTCTATATATCAATTAAGTCCATTTGATCTAATACATTGTTCAGTTTCACGATACCTTTGTTGATATTTTGTTTGGATGATCTATTGTTGACAGTGGGGTATTAAAATCCCCTACTATGTGTGTTGTTGTCTATATCTTTCTTGAAGTCCTCCAGGATTTTCCTTACATATTTGGGTGCCTCTACGTTGGGTGCATATAGGTTTACAATGTTTACGTCTTCTTGCTGGATTCTTCCCTTCTGTATTATGAAGTGTCCTTCTGTGTCTCTTTTTATGGCCTTTGTTTTGAAGTCTATTTTGTCTGATATAAGTATTGCTACCCTGGCTTTTTTTTTTCCTGTCCATTTGCTTGGAATATTTTTTTCCCACCCTTTCCTTTCAGTCTGTGTAGGTCTTTTGTTCTGAGGTGGGTCTCTTGTAAGCAGCATATGTGTGGGTCCTGTTTTCTTATCCATTCAGCTACTCTATGTCTTTTAATTGGAGCATTTAATCCATTTACATTTAAAGTTATTATTGATAGGTACTTATTCATTTTTTCCCTTTGTATTTGTGTTCCTTTCTCTCTCACTCTTTTTCTTCACCTTCTTAATGCAGTCCCTTTAGCATATTTTGCCATGCTGGTTTGGTAGAGGTATATTCTTTTAGCCTTCTTTTGCCTGGGACACTCCTTATTTCTCCTTCCATTTTAATTGAGAGGCTTGCTGTGTAGAGCAGTCTTGGTTGCAGGGCTTTGCATTTCATTACTTGGGACATTTCTTGCCATTCCCTTCTGGCTTGTGGTGTTTCTGTGGAGAAGTCAGTTGCTAGCCTTATTGGGGCTCCCTTGTATGTTACTTCCTCTTTATTCCTTCCTGCCTTTAAGATTCTCTCTTCACCCTTGATATCTGCCATTTTAATTATGATGTGTCTTGGAGTGGGTCTTTTTGGGTTCCTGTTGATTGGGACCTTCTGTGCCTCCTGGACTTGCATGACTTTTTCTCTCCCAAATTAGGGTGGTTTTCCATTATTACTTTTTCAAACAGGTTTTGTATCCCTTGCTCCTCTTCTTCTCCTTCTGGTATTCTGCTGTTTTTTCTTTCTGGATCTGCCTCTGGTGATGTCACATGTTGGCCCTGTCTGACCTTAGGCAGTCTGTTTGAGACTTCCCAGGATCTACCATCTGTGCTTGTCTCCTTCAGTTGTTATTCTAGTTACTCTGTGCTCTGCAGTTAGGCTTTAACACCACAGAGCGGGGGCAGAATCCCTCCTGGGGTTGGTGCTAATGTTTCCCCTCAGGGCGGTGCTGTTTCAAGGGGAGGGGTCTGTGTGAGCTTGATGGCTGCTACCTTATGGGGGATGATTCAGCACCAGGATCTGGGAGGCTACTCTCTCGGTTCTCTCCCCAAAGTCTCCATCCCCAGTCTCTCCTCAAACTTCTCTAGTCTACTCTGCCCCCCCTTTGTGGGTATCTACTATCTGTGGCTGCCACTCTGCACTCAGAAGTCAGGCTTAACCACCACAGGGCCAGGGCAGAGTCTCTCCTGGGGGTGGGGCTATTGTTTCCTCTCAGGTTGCTGCCACTCAGAGGAGTGGTCCACCTGAGCAAGATGGCTGCTGCTGCATGGGGGATGACTCAGCACTGGAATCCCAGCAGCTACTTTCTTAGTTCTCTCCCCAAGACCTCTGCCCTCAGTCTCTCCTCAGATGTCTCTAGCCCACTCTACCCCCGCCTTTACTGGAGCCCAGGGTAAGTGGCTGCAGATGAAAATTTATGTGTTTACCCTTTAAATGGCTCTTTCGGTCTCCAGCCTCTTGTCTCTGGCAGAGAGCAGTGCTGCCACTTTTTGTAGCTGGCTGTTATCTGTGTACTTTTTTGGCTCTGGTGCTGTAGGCTGGGGATCCTCACTTATGGTTTAGACCCTGCTCTTCTCCGGGGGATCCAACTGGCCACTTAAATATCCCTCTGGCGCTGCCACCTGTGGATGCCTGGCCAGCCTTCTTGCGTCTCCACCACACTCCTTACTAGTCAGGTTGTGCTGAATTGATCCTTCAGTCTGTCCGAGGTTATAAGGCTTCTCTCTTGCTATTGTTCAGTTGTTTGTTCTGGGTGATTTCGCCACAATTTAGTTGTAATTCCAGATTGGTCCTGGGAGGAGGTCAGTGTGACTTCCATTCACTCCTCTGCCATGTTGATTGTCTCTTCCCTCTTATGGACATTTTAATGACGGTTATTCATCTTATCCATGAACATGGTATGTGCTTCTACTTCTTTGTATCTTTTCCAATTTCTTTCTTCAGTGTCTATAATTTTCTGAGCACAGGTTTTTTACATCCTTGGATAGGTTTATTCCTAGGTATTTTATTCTTTTTGAAGCAGCTGTGAATGAGATTGTTTTCTTGATTTCTCTTTCTATTAGTTCATTAATGGCATATACAAATGCAACTGATTTCCAGATATTAATTCTGTATCCTGCTACTTTGCTGAATTCATTTATCAGTTGTAGTAGTTTCTTGGCAGAATCTTTGGCATTCTGTATGTACAGTACCGTGTCATCTGCAAATAAAGATGGTTTTACTTCTTCCTTTTCAATTTGGATTTCTTCTTCTCGTTTGATTGCTGTGGTTAGGACTTCCACTAGTATATTGAATAAAAGGGAAAGTGTACATTCCTGTCTTGTTCCTGATCTTAAGGGGAACACTTTTAGTTTTTGCCCATTGAGTATGATGCTGGCTGTGGGTTTGTCATATATGGCCTTTATTATGTTTCGGTATGTTCCCTCTATTCCCACTTTGCTGAGAGTTTTGATCATAAATGAATGCTGGATTTTATCAAAAGCTTCTTCTGAATCTATTGGTATAATCATGTGGTTTTTATCCCTCATCTTGTTTATGTGGTGAATCACATTTATTGATTTGCCAATGTTGTACCAATGTTGCATTCCCAGAATAAATCTCACTTGATCATGCTGTATGGTATTTTTGATGCATTGTTGTGTTCAGTTTGCTAATATTTTGTTGAGAATTTTAGCATGTATGTTCAGCAGTGACATTGGCCTATAATTTTCTTTCTTTGTAGTGTCTTCATCTGGTTTTGGAATTAGGATAATGCTGGCCTCATAAAATGAGTTTGGGAGCCTTCCCTCCTCTTGAATTTTATGAAATAGTTTGAGAAGGAGAGATGTTAGTTCCTTTTGGAATGTTTGGAAAAATTCAGCTGTTTTCCATTTTGTCTTAACACTGAGAAAAATGTTTTCTAGCTTGGTCTCTTTGTCATGCTATTGCTACTGATTTAAGAAAAAAAAGGAACAGCATGTCATTCTCAGAACATAGTCTATCTAAGTAAGTATCTTTTGTTTAAAATTTTGGGGATATGTTATTCTCTAATAATATGATTTTTTGAAAGTCTGAGACTTTCATAAGTCAGTGAATAATAATGTCCCCCCAAAACTAAAATTCATCAATTACTTAGAGCAAGTAATTTCCAAGTTTTGAGACTACTTCAACAGTAGGTAGAACTTTGAGGGTGCGGTGGGTGCATCTCCAGCAATAAGGTGATGAGGGCTTGTGCCATAACCATATGGGCCACCCTCCAAGTCAGAAAGGACCTTAGGGGAATAGAGTTCAAATGGCACAAGAGATGCAAGAGTCACCCTGAAACACCCATCAATGTCAGGGAGTATTTCCAGCTCTGACCTCTTCCCAGCATCTAAACTCCTTGACGTGGTATAGGAGATCTTCCATAGTCTTGCCTCTGTTGATCTCTCCAATTTTGTTTCACATATTCATCATTTCATTTGTTCATTCTTTTATCAACCCATTCATCAAATATTTACTGAGCACTCACTGGTGTTTTAGGCACTCTTTTGAGAATTAAACAGTAAATAAAACAAGAGAATATACCCTTGGAGATTATATTCCAGTGGACTAGGACAGGCAATGAACAAGTAAGTAAAATGTATTACACAGGTGGCAATGAAGGCCCTGGTAGAAAAGAAAGCATAGAAGATGTCCTGATTTTAAATATGTTCACACATTCTTCGATACTCTTCCATCCAAGAGGTCAAGCCAAATTCCCTTTTCTTCATCTGTGAGCTGGACTTAGTGACTCACTTCAAATGAATAGACTAAGGAGTGATGGTGTGTGACTTGGAGAGTAGGTCATGAAAGGTGCTTCGACTTCCTCCTCTCTCTTAGATCACACACACTCTGGGAAACTTAGCAGCCACGTCATGCAGGTCCTATGAAAAACCCCATGTGGTGAGGGATCCAGGCCTCCAACACAGCCCTATGAGTGCCTTCTTAGAAGCGGGGCCCCCAGCTCCAGCCAAGGCCTCTGCTGGCTGCAGCCCCTGCCATGAATGACCCAGAGCCAGGCCTTTAGAAATCTTATGAGATAACAAATGTTTTAAGCTTCTAAGTTTTGGGGCAATTTGTTACATAGCCATATGCAATGAATACAAAAAGAAAGTAGTGTATATACATATTGGGTGGTGTTAGCAGTTGTCCAGATGGCTTGGGGAAGAGCTTTATTGAGAGGGAGCCTTGTAACAAATACCTGAAGGACTTTGGGTGATTTGGGGTGATACAGACAGTCCATGTAGGTTCATCAGTCATAACAAACATATCATCCTGGAGGAGGAAGGTCTTGCTAATAGGGAAGCTATGCACACGTGAGGGCAGGGAAAATCTTTGTGTCTTCTAGTCAATTACTGAGAACCAAACATTTACTTTTAAAAAGAGAGAGGAAAACTGAGAGAGTGAAGTCCCCTGAAGATGTTAAGGGAGGGAGCCATATACCATATGCACACTGGGTAAGGTTTCTTGTTCCTATTGCAAGGAGGTCATTCAGAGCTTCACTTAGGTGACCACACTGTTTTCCTTCTCAATTCCAAGTCTTCCCACATTTTATTTTCTCTACCCAAGAACTTACCCCAACTCACTCTTCCCTGTCATCCCACTCCTCCCTACGCCACCCCACAACACCCTCAATACAGGACTTCTCATTAACTCCTCGCTTACTTGCCAAGTCTTAGATCTCACTTCTTCCAGAAAGACATTCACATCTGTCTACTCTGTGGTACAAAGCGGTTTTTAACAAGAAATTTACTATTGTACATGTTGTATCATACTTAATGTTATCACTGTTCGTTACTTTAGCTCCATAATCACTTCTTCTTTATGCTTGTCTCACTAATTTGATTATATGATGAGGAATTTTCCCTTATGTTTCTTTCTTCCTGCATAATGAGGGCTAGCACAGGGCTGGGCACACAGAAGCCACTCAATAAATGCTCTTGTAAGAGAACGACTTGTGGGGAGAAATGACTTTTTGTTATAGTCGTGACAAGGTCCTTTGTGGATAGCTCAGGATTTTAGGACAGAACGTGTATTAGAATGACAGAACTTTTAATTTATTATTGTGAATAAAGTTCTTGCCAGGTTGACTGTGGTTTTACTAATTCATGAAATTAATCACCTAGCAACAGAGTGTGACAAATGTAGACATCTGGGAAAGTGGACTGCCTCAAAAGATTAAGGTATAATTTTGATTCTATCTGTGGGTGCAAAAAAATGAAAGAAGGAAGCATTTGTGGCTCTTGAGGTAAAGTGGTGCTAGCTTCCAGCTCTTTCCCCTAATCCTTTTCATTTTATGTCATTGTCGAGAATACTAAACCGCCAGGATGGTACAGGGGAATCCCACAGGCAAATATGTTAGCAGAGGGGTCTTTGGACATCCTGGGGAAGTTAATTAATGGTTACTTGGTAGTAATATTCTGTCAGGTCCCTGAAATTAACTTGGATCTTATGCAAAAATATCAAACAGGTATGCCTTTCTTTCATTCTTTAAATTGGTCCAAAAACTAATAATTACTCAAATCCAACATCTCAAAGTTTTCAATGAGTTTCAATACCAATTTCTGATCAGACACCTCTATTGTGATGCTTGTAATTTCATTGTAACATGTTTTATTCATTAATGGTAATTTGTATCTGTGGAATAATACTACATAGAATTATCACTTGTATTTTTCCTCTTTGAATAACGGTCTTCTCCATTGTATTCTGAGTGCTCCAAAAGCAAGAAACATACCTTATTCATCTGTGTATGCCCAGTGTCCTGCCCAGTGCCTAGAAAATAGAAGTTAAATGAAAAATGTTAGAGAATCAATTGTATTAATAAAGTCCTTGAGGACAGGGCCATGTCTCACTCATTTTACACCCCCCGAAGCAAGATAGTACTAGATTCATGGCAGATGTTCAACAGGTATTATTATATTGTAGCAATGATCATGGTTGGTGAGATTAGGGTTGAGCAGAAATTAAGTTTGGGCTGTGTGTAGGGTCAGCCCCAGTAACTAAGAGGGCCCCTGATTTTTTCCATGACCTAAGAGGAGAATCTGGTACAGAGAGTGAAGGCCACCACTGGTTACTTCGTGGGACGTACAGACTGAGCAGAGGAAGCACTGAAAATTATTGCTCAAATTAGAGAAAAGGTAGACAGGGTCACAGCCAACAGGTTTAGCTGATTCGTAGGGTTAATGATATTAAGACACCTTTTATTAAACTATAAAGCACATATAGAAAATGAATACATCATGAATGCATAGCTCAATATATTTTTACCATATAAACACAGTCACATAATCACCCAGATAAACGAAACATTACCAGCACCCCAGAGGTCCCTTTTTATCCCATACCTGTATCTGACCATCCCTGAATGTATTTACTCTTCTGATTTCTGTCATGGTAGACCAGTTTTTCCTGTTTCTGAACTTTATATGAAAGGAATTATGTGAGTTCGATTTTTCTGCATTTGGCTTCTTCTGCTCAGCATTTGTCTGTGAGATTCATCCATGTGTAGCAATATCATGTACATTATTACTGCTGTATAGTAGCCTAGGGTGTAACTATACTGTACTATATCTATTCTCTTTTCCCTCAGTCTTATTTATAACTTATTTAAAGTTTACCATATTTCTTCTGAATTCAGCAAAATAAAAACCAACTGAACAAAAGAACAGTATCTCAGTATATTTTGACAGACGTAAGAGTTGGCAAGGATGTGGAGGATTTGGAAGCCTTACGTATTTCTGATGGGAATATAAAATGTCGTGATTTCATAGGCTCTGGCTGGTGTGGCTCAGCGGACTGAGTGCTGGCATGTGAACCAAAGCGTCACCAGTTTGATTTCCAGTCAGGGCACACACCTAGGGCATGGGCCAGGTCCCCAGTAGGGGGCACACAAGAGGCAACCACGCACTGATGTTTCCCTCTCTTTCTCCCTCCCATCCCCTCACTCTAAAAATAAATAAATAAAAACTTAAAAAAAGAGCAGTATCTCACAAATGTTATAATGACATTAGCAAACTAAGCATTAAGTATCTCACAAAAAAGATCAGAAACAAAGGGTATGAATTAATAGATGAAAAACACATTAATACTATTTGCTCACCCAGTCTGTGGCTCTTCCACAGCAGATTATCATAACTTGAAGAGGAGATATACATCACCCTGAAGCAGTGATTAATTAGATGTAACTTGCAAAGAAAGCTGAATAGCTGAATACCTTTGAGACAGGGCTTTTTAAAAAAAATAAATTTACTATTAATATCGTCATGCTAAATTATAAACGTATTTTCCCATATATGAGACCTTTTCTCATACTTTGTAAATTATTAAAAAGGAATTATTTACACATATCTCTTTGAAACTGTAAGGGAGTATAGTGTACTTTATCCATTCTAATGTTTTTGGCTTGACACTATCATAAGGAATACTGCTATGTGTATTTTTGTAAATGTCTCTCATTAACAAACTTACTTTTGTTGTGTCTGTAGCTAGAAATTAAATAGTTGGGTCATAGAGTGTGTATCTGTTCGGCTTTGGTAGATATTGGAAAACAAATTTCTAAAGTGGTTGTACCAGTATATTCCCCTACAAACAACTTCTGGAAGTTCTATTTGCTCTAAATGCTTGCCAACAATCAGTGTTGTCTTTTTTCAAAATGTAGTTATCCCGAGAGGCTTGTGGTTTTAATTTTGCATTTCCTTATGCACAGTGAGGTCTAATTCCTATCATATGTTTATTAAATATCTTCTTTCAGAAAGTGTCTGTTTAAGCTCTTGTCCACTTTTTTTTCAGGTTGGTTGGTCTTTTTAAAATTGATTTGCAAGAACTTTTTACATATTCTGAATTGGAGCCTTTTGTCAGATATATTACAAATATCTTTTTTTGGGATTGTTTCTAACAACTCACACTTGTAGTGTTTCCAGTATCAGATGGTGTCCATGTATATTTATTGATTGAAAGAGAAAGAGCCTGTATCAAGAGATATTTCAAAGGAAAAAACAAAAGGATGTAGGACAGTTTGACAACAGAAGATGGAGGAGAAAAGAGACTTGTTAAAATTTCAGTCAAGAACAAGACTCATTAATTCACTCAACAGATTTGGCCTGTCTGTCCAAAGTAAAACAGCTACTTAAGTTTCAGAATCTTTATTTCCTGACTCTTGGCTAGCTTATGATTATTTTCATTCTCTCTTGTTTACTCCATACTTTGTCCACGAAAAGGCTCCTTATTGTTAATAGTTATCATAACTATTATCAACAAGTTATGTTTCCTGAACATTTATTATTTCTACGACTCTATGTAGTAGGAACCATCCAGTCAACAAGAGGCGGAACCAGATTCAAATCTAAGTGGACTGACTAGAGAGATCATACTCCTCTTCTTCTTCTTTTTTAAAAAAGATTTTATTTATTTATTTTTAGAGAGAGAGGAAGGGAGGGAGAAGGAGAGGGAGAGAAACATGGATGTGTGAGAGAAACATCAATTAGTTGCCTCTCACATGCCCCCAGCTGGGGACCCGGCCCAAAACCCAGGTATGTACCCTGACTGCGAATCAAACTGGTGACCTTTTGGTGTGTGTGTGGGGGTGTGACACTCAACCCACTGAGCCACACCAGTCATGGCGAGATATCATATTCTTGATGGCTGCCTCCTGGCTACGACATTGGTGGACCTCATTTCAACCATGGGACTTCAGTTCTTTAATTGAAACTCATGGCCAGTTGTATCAAATGTATAATCCAAAGTGATTTTTAGCACTGAATTTGAAGAAGAAACCAGGCTACAGAGGATGAAAAAGGAAAGAGATAGATAGGGAGGAAGGGCAATGGCTGTGGAGTCCAAAGACCTAAACTCAAGTGTGGCTTTCTCCTGATGACTCTGTGGCTTTGGGTAAGTCAAAAACACATCTCACTCCCCCCAGCTACAAAGAGGGGATAAAACTGCTTGCTTTTTCTACATTAGAGGGTGGCTGAAAAGATGAGAAGAGATAAAAATGAAGAGGGTTGTTTTTTCAAGAAATATTCCTTTGTCCTTTCATCTGAGAGAACAATTATGAAATGCTGGCCGGATGCCAAGCACTGTGCTAGGAGCTTATAAATGAAATGGTCAGAAGGTAATTAGTGCAACAGTCAGGAAGCCACCTTTGCCGGTAACACATTTAATCATCCAATTAGAACTTACTGAGGGGCTGTGATGTTCTCAGGATTGTGCTGGAGAGAGGCCGTGCTCTTAGGGAGCTCGTTATAAAGCACGAATGAATGAGTACAGGAAAGAATAAAGCGTAGTTCCCCCATTTCTGTTACCCAGCACCCCATGCATAGCTCTGGGTCTGCTCCATTTCCTCGACAAAATTCACTAAGATAATGTTCCTATTAAACCACACAAGCGAACATTCTGATAGATAATCCCATTTGTTTATGGCTTTTTTTATTTATAAAATGTGTTAAAGATTTCAAGCTCTATTTCCATTTAGTTTTTATATTTAATTCCCTCCCTATTCATTCAAGGATCTGTAGGTACTTCTAATTTCTCTAAAGGCATTTTAATTAACTGATATGAGGACAATTTAAATTCTAGTTCCCTAATCAGTATTTAGGTATATCCAATGTTTTCTCTCAAATGTAATCCCACTTCAGATTAATCCTAAGGCTGCAATAACACAATTACTATGTTAACTATTACTTTATTGTATTATAGTATAAAACATGGGCCCAAGAAACCCTATGTGGTAAAATATTCAAACTGAAACAAAATAAATATTCATTAAATAGAATGAGGTATTATTGGCTTAGTCTATTTGGTTATAAGAATTTGGAAGTGAAAACAGAATTGCACTCCTTTTAAAACAGTGTGATTCAGACTTGCCACTGATTCACAGTGACACCCTGTCCAACTAACCTAAATTGTGAGGCTCTACCCTAATTATAGCACATATACTGTTTTTGAATTAGGACAGTGACAAAGAAAAGGGAAAAGAGGAGTTTTCTCAGGACTGACATTTGTGAATTGACTCTGCGTTTAATCATTTGTATTTTAAAAAGTTCAACAAGGTCATGAGAATGTAAGAGATGCCTAGTTTACTTGACATTCATTGGCCCACAATTTTCCCATCAGAGACTGAGAGGG
Source organism: Mormoops blainvillei (assembly GCA_004026545.1). Lineage (NCBI taxonomy): Eukaryota > Metazoa > Chordata > Mammalia > Chiroptera > Mormoopidae > Mormoops > Mormoops blainvillei. The sequence goes on along the minus strand of PVJD01006624.1, from coordinate 14,976 downwards.
TCTGGTGAAACCGCACCAAATACATAGAGTTTTAAACATGACTTAAAAAAAAAAGTTATGTTTTAGAAGAGTGTTTAACCTGTGCAAATGATTGTGAGAAATATTAATAATCCTAAAACTCATTAGGGAATTGTGATATAAGATTCACTGATGCATAATTAACTATGACTTTGAATATCTGGTGTTAGCAAGCGTGAATTATGATTCTTTAACATATTTATTCACTAGTCAAAATCATAAATGAAATGAAAGACTGGAATGTACCTATAACTATTTAAAGATCTATGACAGAGGAGGGCAGACATTAGAAAAGCAACATCAGACTCTGTTTATATGCACGAGAGTAGTGAGGAGTTTGCACACATGCTGCCTTCTTCTACAATTGAAAAATTGATTTCAGTACTTGGTATTACTAGAGAGGAAAATATAATCGTTTATATTATGACACATTCCCATGGTCTAGTCTTCCTCCTGAGGTGAGATACAGTTCAGATTCACAAGTTTCAGTCTTCAGGAAAAAGAAAGGTGCCTGTGGTTGACAAGTGTCTTTGTGGGCAGGGTATCAGCCGACTGAAGTGGCCATGGGAGAAAGTTGTCTTGGGCACCATCAGGGTTATTTTCAAACAGAACTGGGAAATAAATTTCAAGCTTGGAAACCCCAGTCTCTATTTTAGTCCTTTGCTGTGTCCTATCTCCACTGACCTTGAAGAAAGGGACATACTCTTCATGTTTTCAGGAGACAAATTTCCCAATAGCTTCTCTCTAAAAGTCAACTTGGAATGCATTCACGCCAAGGTGAAGTGATTACTAATGGCTTAATATCTTACTTCTTCTATAAAGTAACTAGGAATTAAAAATAAGGCACAAGACCTCAGTGGAGAAAATTTTGAAACTATCAAACAGTATAAAAGAAGGTCTTAAGATGTAGAGAGACAGCAAATGCCCTTGGGCAGAATGAGTTCATACTGTTAAAAAGATGTTAATTTTCCTCAAATTAACATTAAATTGAATGAGAGCTGAATGAAAGTTTCTGCTGCATTTTTCTAGAAACTTGACAAATTCATTAAAAATTTATGTCAAATATATATAAAAGCCCAAGAATAGCTAAGTCAGCCCTGAAAAAGCAGAGCAAAGAAGGTAGATTATCCGGTCCAGATATAAAGACACTCTTCAGTAATAAAAATATTATGGAATTGGCTTGAGAATAGTAAGAGGATATATAAATAAACCAATGCAACAAAACAGAGAGCTCAGAGATAACTGTTTATACGTGGGAAACTCACATATATTAAAGGGTTCATTGCTTAGTAAACTGTGTTGGAAAAGCTCTCTCACTATGTGAAGAAAATAAAACCGGCTTCCTACTTTCCATCATATACAAAAAGGCATAAAAGACCTGATTGTGAAAGGCCAAACCATGGAGTAAATAAAAGATAATAGAATATGTTTTGTGACCTAGAGATAGAAAGAGGTTTTTTAAACAAAGCCTCGAGAGTATGAACACAAAATGAAAAATAATGTCTTAAATTACATCCAAATTAAGTTTTCTGTTCAATAAAGGACAAGTAGACAAAGTAAAAGTTTGTTATGCTTACAATCCAAAAGAGAGTAATTTATAAAATATATAGGACACTCTTACAAATCAAAACAAATACAATAGTAATAACAACAACAGACCAAAGCCCACTGGGACAATGGGCAGCTGATGTCAATAATCGATTCATTAAAGGGGGAAGCCCAAGTGGCTACAAGCATATAAAGAAAAATGTAAATTAAAACAAGAATAAGATACTATTTTATATCTCCAAAAGCTGGCAAAATCACAGCTGGATAATCCCAGGTGTGAATTCATGTATAAGAAAACAGGAAGCTGTCTTCCCTGATAGGAGAGTATATTCCCATGCTGCTTTTCTGGAGAGCAACCTGGCAGGATCTAGGAAAAGCAAATGAACTTACGCCTATGACCCAGGGACCTACTATTCCAAAGAAATCCTAAAAAAATAGAATGAAATAACTTGCATGAGGTTGCTTAGTGCTGCAATGCCTGTAGAGTGGGCAGTTGGAGGTGGTTTAGGTGCTCATCAGGACGGAAACAGATATGTAAAATGTAGGCACACACTCTGGAATGCCGTGCTAGAAACAGGAGCTACGTATCGCAACATGGATAGAGTGCAAGACCACAGCGCTAAATGAATGATTAAGAAAGAGAATCACTCGTGTAAAATAAAAATGCCTACATGTACTAAAAGATACTTCATGTTTTACAGGGATGCATACATATTCAGAAATGTATATCAGGTACATTAGAGCAGCCACCTATGATAGGCATAGAGGTGGTGGTGGGTATTTGGTGTGGAGGGAATGAGAATAATGAGGGTAACATCAGAGAGAGACACACACACAGAGAGAGAGAGAGAGAGAGAGAGAGGGAGGGAGAGAGAGAGAGAGAGGAACCTTGTGTGGAACAATGATCACGTGTGTTGTACTGAAGAGCATGAAGAATAAAAATCATTTTACTTGAGAGACTTAAGGTCCTGCTTCTTCTAGAGAGATGTGTGCACTTCAGAAGGAGGTATTGTGGATTTCTAAGCATTGGCTAACAAGTTGGGAAGTAGTTTTATTGTGCAGTCAGTGAATATTTATTCATTATCGGCTATGTGCCAGGTACTGCTCTGGGTATTAGAACGAGCAGAGTGAATGCGATAGAATAGCCTACCTTCCGGTTGGCTATTCTGCTTAGTGCTTCCTGGAACTAGACCAGGTAAATTGTTGCTTATCTAAGACCAACCTGGGTACAGTATGTCTGGGGCCTGGAAACATGACTCTGGGGTTGCCCTTTATTTGGGGTGGCTTCTGGGAGAGACTTGAAAATTCTTAAGGAAACAACTGAAGAGAAGGCCCATTATGACCTGAAGTTATTTAGCACGCAGTGTCTCCTGTTGTTTTTTCACAGGAGCAGTTTTATTCTATACCTATAATCTCTCTTAATAACAAATATTTTTCAGACTCCTTCACAAATCACTGTTCACAAATCCACTTTAGTGGATTTTGGTCAAGCTCACTAAAACCTAAACCTTGACTCATTAACACTGCCTAATTAATGGCATATATGGGCCATAGAATGAATAATAGATATGTAACTGCTATTAAAGGCTGGTTAACAATTTTCTGGTGTTCTACTTGTCTCACAATTATTTATTCCCCATTCAGGAATCATAATGAAGTTGGCAAGTAGTACTGGGCCAAACCTCAACTCTGGAAGAGCTACTGTAAAGGCAGACTCAAAATCACCTTCAGGTCTGTTCCCAAAGATGTTCAGCAAATTATTTAATTTCACAGAACGATTTAGCTATTCATTCAAATGCTCCTAATGGAGTCCTTCCTATGTGTGTAGTGCCATTCTAAGGTTGGAGATACAAAGATGAAAGAGACAGAGATTTTTACCTCAAAAGCATATAATTCAATGATGTCGAAACTTATTTTCCTGTGGGAAAAAAATGTACGTATGCTTATCAGGTTCCCAGCCAAACCAACAAAAGCCTATTTGATACACAGACTAGCTTAACTTTAGTGTTAATATAATTATATAGAGTTCTGGACAAAAAAATGGCCATATCTTATATAAGTAGGAAATTGGATAAAAAAGAGTTTCCTCATCTTGGGCTCATGAACAGCCCCAAGAAAATGTTTGGAACAAGTCTGGTTTTCACTTACCATTCCCCGCCCTTCCCTTTTGCATCATTTCCTTAAGGCCACCTTCCCAAATGCTGTGTCCTCACACTGTTCTCACACTTCACCGTGACTCCTCACGTAGGTCTGTGCTATCTCACAAAATGCTCAAAGTTCTACAATTACTCCCTTTCCTTCTTCTAGTCTTCAACTCTCCTGATGTTCGGTAGTTGTGAGGAGAAAAATCTGATTCAACTAATTTGCACAAATTCACCTTCCTCCTAGCAATAGATCGGTGCACTTGCTCCCTGCTCCCACCCCTTGGGAGGGTTTCCAGTATAGATTTCAGGAGTTATTTAGAAATCAATATATTTTTAATCATTTGAAGTTAACATGTAGCCACTATATTGCCAAGGTCTCTTAATCAGACATTCATATATATACTAAAAATTGTTATAAGATTTTTGGAAATATTATTTTGAGACTTGTGAATTGTTTAGAATGAGTAAAATTTCAAGATAAACTACTATGTCCCTGTATTCCTTAAATTCTTGCATGTTAAGAGGAATAATGATAAGATTGTTCAACATTAATATCTACAAACTTAAACTGATATTTATTTTAATTCAATGAAAATGATTTAAGATATATTTACATTTATACCATAACTGTTATGATCACTTAAAAAAAAGAATGTGAGGAAAACAGTGCTTAGATTAGCCAACACTTTATTTTTAGAATGTAAGCCTTCTTCAGGATTTAGCATATTAAAAATAAAATAAAATTATTTAAAAAAAATTGAATTATCTCCAAGATGTCATTACTATTTATTTTAAACCAGAGGATATAGGATACAGCTCCTAATTTCTGATCACCTCTAATGAGATAAGAATCTATGAGTTCATGACCAAAATGTGTACTCAGTTACTGTAGGAAATCAAAAAATATTATATTAAACCTGGAATCTATAAGGACAAGGCAATCATTTTCTTTGAAAAATATGTCACATTTAGAAAATTTCTAGGATGTATCTGTAAAAGCACCCTCTGGGACCTAATAGTGACGTCTTAGGGAAACACTTGCATATCAAGGTGGGAAAGATAGGTGGTGGCGTTTTGTGGGCTCCTACAGTGGTTAGGTAGTTCTCAGAATACGGCACTGGAAATTAGATAATTGCTGATGTCATATTTTTTACAATAAAAAAAATTTGGTGTCCTAGGGCTATAAAAGCAGCAGCTTCTACCTTTCCATCACAAGCAGAATCATTGAAACAGGTAAGCGTTTCAGCAAACTTTGTACCATTGGTTGGTTTGTTGTGATACTTCTCGATACTTATTTTTTTCCCTTTATGTTTGTTGATACCAGGTTCTTCTTCCCTAGCTGCCAGTTGCTCAAGTTGGAGTTGTCTGTAATGGCCACCCTGCAGAAATCTGCAAGCTTTGCCCTTATGGGGACTCTGGCCACCAGCTGTCTTCTTCTCATCGCCCTGTCGGTGCAGGGAGGAGCAGCTGTGCCAATCAGGTCTCACTGCAGGCTTGACAAGTCCAACTTCCAGCAGCCCTACATCACCAACCGCACCTTCATGCTGGCTAAGGAGGTATGCATCTCAATCTCTCTTTCTTTCGTATCTTATCTACTTGGAACCCAAATAGTGCTTAAATTTTTCTGTGGAACACATCTAAGATCTTTAAGAGCCCATCATTTATCTCTACTAGTAGAGCAGAGATAATTTTCTGCCTGTTCCTAGACTCTTTGGGGACTAGGCTTTATCAGAAGATCTTCCATCTTGGCCTTTAAAATATATACATTGAGTTTTACTCCAAAAGGAGCTATGTAGCAGCCCACCTGACTATTCATTTTCCCTGTGCATTATTTTAGACTCATACACATATTCAGTTCTTTCCTTAGTCTTCATAAGGCTGCTCTTCTTGAAAGAGAAGATAAAGTACAGCTCTACTTACAGATTTTCCTTCTGTCTCCTTAACGTCCAAGCATTTAGTTCTTTCTTCTCTTCCAGGCTAGTTTGGAAGATAACAACACAGATGTTCGTCTCATTGGAGAGAAATTGTTCCGCGGAGTCAAAGTAAGCCATAGTGGTGATTAGCAGGGCCGTGTGCCATCCACAGTTATTTAGAGCAGGTGTGATGACGGTTTGGGTCTTCTGGATGTGCCCTAATATGACCCCTGCTGTTTCACTTTTGCCTGCAGATGAGTGAGCGCTGCTATCTGATGAAGCAGGTGCTGAACTTTACCGTTGAAGAAGTGCTGCTCCCCCAGTCTGATAGATTCCAGCCGTATATGCAGGAGGTGGTGCCCTTCCTGGCCAGACTCAGCAACAGGCTAAGCCAGTGTGTAAGTTCTTCTCCCAGCCTAAGTCCACCCACTCCTAGTTACCTGCCTTTCCTCCTTCTTCCATTTAGAGCCCTTTCCCCCATTTCCGCATTGCCCCCTCACATGGTGGCAGTAAGAGGTGCCTCAGCAACACTAATATAGGAGTCATTTGTCATCACAGAGTATTTGTATTTCCTTTAATTGAGTCACATTTTGAGTTTATGGTGATAGGTGGGGTCTGAAAGACAAGTGCATAGAAGGCTCATGTGTCCCCAGGAAAAAGCAACTCAGGTTATAGGAGATGAGAAAGGTGTTGAGAGCTGTAAGGGAAAATGCCTAGATGTGGAAATGGAGCCACAGAGTATAAATTGATGAAAGGAGAGGATGGGAAAGAGAGAAAGAGGGAAATGGGAAGATTTGACGTTCATGGCGAGTGGTCGAAGACTCCTGCCCTTTTGTTGTCATGGGAGGTAAAAAAAATCAGAGGCACGTGAATTCAATGCCTCTAAACATTTAAAACTAAGACAAAAATTTGAGTGAAGTGGGAAGAGCAAAGGGGACCTAGTACTTCTTGAGGAAGGTCTACTGCTCACATGAGATGTTTTATGTACCTTTCTAGTTCTGAGCATGCATTTTGGATGAGGTACAGTTATGATTTTAATCCTGACAGAATTTGCATAAACCACTCCACTCTTTTCACAAATTTAAACCCCAGTAAGAGTTCCCCAAAATGAAGAGAGGTCCCATATAAGGGAAATTACTGGATTTTGGTGTCCAAGGGAATTCAAGAGCTCAGAAAATTTAGGTCATTGGTGAAATCTAGGTCATTGTGGGCAAAAATGCTGAGAACTTTACTTCCAGGTGAATTGTAGCATACTTCAGTTAGGGACACTGAGGTTCATCAAGTGTCAGTACAACATTGTTCAAATAATTACTCTGGTTTTCATCTCGTAGCACATTGAAAGTGATGACCAGCATATCCACAGAAATGTGCAAGAACTGAAGGACACAGTGAGAAAGGTACTACTAATAATTACTAATGCTGAATCATTAAATAAGAGAGACAAATGTTTTTTCTTTCTTTTCTTCCTTTTATCCCCTCCAGTTGTGATGTTTTTACTTGATTCTCCTACCATTAGGTTGATCGTTTAGGTGTGTATGCATACAGATGCGTCTATATATTTATAAATTGCTTTCCAAATTTTGCAAGTTATAGAATTCTAGAACTGTTTGGGAAGTTAGGTCATTGAATCTCATCAGCCCATGTTCTGGGGGTAGCCAGTGGCAGAGCCAGGGCTAGAATGCATTTCTCCCGGACCCCATCGAGGCTAACATTCTCAGTAGCGATATGTATTAGTTACAGTATTATCAGTTCTTAGGGAAATTTAAGATTCTTACAGTCCATGTAATCTGAAAAAGCACTGGTCCAAAAACAGAAAATGGCCTGGGGAACAAATTTATTTGAAGTGATTTTTGAAGCCATTAATCTGATGATTTAAAACTTGGAGAAATAAACCCAGAACAACCATAACTTGAATATAGGCTAAACTTCTGGAATGATTGATACTTATGTTTAATGATCATAATATAATACCTAACAGCTATTGATTTGAATTTAAAAGCAAGAGTGAACAACCCTCAATTTTCTTTGCACAGTTTCAAATAGAACAAAATATTAGTCAGAGATTTATTATAGTAAAATGAAAGTTTGCACTGGAAATCTTTTCATCCTCTGTCCCTTTCCCTTCCTTTCAAGCCTCCTCTCCACTGAAATAAATCCGTAGATAGATAGCGAGCATCTATCTGGTGTAAGCCAGTGTATATTTCTACAGTGAAGGATACTGTCATGTGGCCTATTCGGGGAAAAGAACAACTGTAGAAGGCTCATCCTTCTAGTTTCAATTGTGACTCATCCAAAAACTAGAGGAATGATTAGTGGCAGCGAAAGTGATGCTCTTGCCAGCAGGTACAGTTAAATCTCGGAAGCATGAAAACTCTAGTTGATAAAATATTCAGCAACAGGCCTACTCACAAATCCCTCTTATTTCCATCTTGATGTTTTTTACAAAAAATATTTCTTCCTGAGCATGATTTAATGAGCATAATGATTTCTTCCTTTGTAGTTTTCTGCCGTGAAGCTCAACTCTCCTGTCATAGACCCATTACTTAGGTATGGAGGGCTGCGTATTGGCACGCCATAGCTAAGAAATGCTTTGCCCTCCTAGTTTGAAAATCCCTGATGTTAGTTTGCTTTGTGGTCTTTAGAAAAGCGAAGTGTGTGAGAAAAAAATCTGATGGTGATCTGTATGAGAACACAGAGATTTTAAAGCTTTTACTCCATTTTGAGAGAATCAACTTCCACATGTGCAATAGACTGCCATGTGGGAGAGTGGTGATGCTCCTTTTTTCACCCTGTCACCCCAGAAGGCATAGGCAGCAGAGGGCAAGGTTGTTCAGAGAAAGCTCAACATGAGGAAAAACTGGTCAGCACTGTTTGAAATGGGAGGGAATTCTCGGGAGGCATACATTTCCTGTCACTGGAGGAAAAAGCAGAGTGTAAACTGCAGTAGAATGGATGACAAGGCAATAAGGCAAGATAAACTTTAAATATTTTTTACACAAATATCCCTCAGCATTGTGTCAAAGGAAGAGTGTGGAAAGGTGAAACTGTGGAAGAAAGCAGGAGGAGAAAGGAGAGCAAAGTATAGAGGACAATGGTGATGCTTGGCTTTTTTTGGAAATAATTTAGAGTTGATGTAATAAGAGTAGATGAATTTCAGAAGAGGATGCTTTGGACTTGAATTTGGGTTCTCTCTTCCATTGGGTTTGAAAGTCTCATTCATTTACGTACTACTTGGATGAAGAAGAAAGGAATGTTAGAACCTGTATTTGACTTTCTACTAATTAAAGCAACTAAATAGGACTTATTTGGTATTTTCACAAAAGTGAAAACCTGTTTCTTTTCGTTTGTCAAGAAGATGAGAACAGAAAAAGCCCACATGTGTTGGTAAATTTGTAGCTTTGATTTGAGGCTGTGGTTATGAAGAGTTAGTTGGTCATAGACAGCAGTGGGACTATGGGGTAGCCCATGAAGGCATAATGGGTGGCACTGTGGTTCCCCCAGCACAGCTTCCCTCTGGTTGCCCTGGTTAGGCTGTGGTTTTAAACAGCTTCATTAGAGAGACGTACAACCGAGACCGATGCGCCTTGGTGCCCTCTCAGTTCAGATTGCCATAATTTTAAGATCTTCAGCAAATCCTTATGTTCTTGCAAAAGGGCATTACTATTGATCTGTTACAAATGGCTAAAACTTGGTTTCTGTCTCAAACAACCTAGCCATACCACCTTTTTCTAATTTGTTCCTGTTTTAAAAACATGGTGTAAATCCTCTAATACTTGTGTTTTCTTATTTTCACAGCTTGGAGAGAGTGGCGAAATCAAAGCAATTGGAGAACTAGATTTGCTGTTTATGTCCCTGAGAAATGCTTGCATTTGATCACATCGAAGCTGGAAAACGGATAATAACCCCTTCTTGCCTGTTGGAAATAACAATAAGATCCCCAGAGTTTTTTTGTTTTATTTTGTTTTTTTCCAAAAGGAAAATGGGAAGACAAACTCTACAGTCATGGGTAGATTCTAAATAAACAAACCCCTGCTCAGCTTAAAAAAGAGAACAATGTCACTTGTATCCATAAGGTTAGAAGGTAACCCTTGCAAGCATGAGATTTATTTCTAATGTTTTATTGTAGTAGGTATTTTATACATGGAAATTTATTTTTAAGCACTTGTCTAGTCTTACAAAACTTATTTCCCATTCCTTTTGGAAAAAACAAATCTAAATAACTTTCTTTTTATAATTAGTACTTTATATTTATGAATTTATTTATTGTTATAAGTACACATTTTATTTATATCATTTTACTAATATGGATTTATTTATAGAATCATGATATTGCTACTTAAGTATAAGGCAAATATTAATATTTATGACAATAATTATGGCTCTATAATATGTCTATTTAAACTCAATAAATACTTTGATATCTTAAATCTTGTGGTTTTGTCATTTTTCCTTTAATATTATTGTGGTCACTGTGGTCACCATCATCACCATGATCTTCATCACCATTGTGATGATCATGTAATCATTTCCAATTGTTTAATGAGTCAAGAACTTCATAGAATTGACTTTATTCTTGATTCTCAGCAAATGATATGGCTGTTAGTATTACCCCATTTTACAGATAAGGAAACTGAATCAGGGCCATGTTAAAAACGTTGTGTAACTACAAGGTGATTCTTAAATGGAGCTCGGTTATCTGATTTCTGGGCTCTCTGCTATATTGCCTGTATAGACTTATTATGTTGATTCAGTGTGTAATTCTGAAATACAAAGGTAAGATATTAAAAAGAATCCATCTGCATCATTAGCAGTTTGTGGATGAAAGGAAGGAGGAGTGCTATTGGGGGAGAAGTACATGGAGCTTCTATTGCTGTAGGTGAACTGTTTTAGTTCTAGTTCGATTCTGTTAAGGAGAGCACTTCCCAGTTTTCCAGTAAATCAGGCAATAAAGTAAAGGGGAAGTTTACTGAGTTGGGGGAGTCTATCTGCTAGTGGAGTTTAGCACATATAGAGAAGCCTTGTGTCTGCAAGATGAGCAAGATATTATGAAGCACATTGAAAAGAGAGAGTGAAAGCTGTACATCTTCAAATTTTGTACAGTGGTACAGAAGGGAGAGCAAAGAGGTAGAGGTGCAAATTGGATTAGTTCTATCCAGGATAATGAACAGATGACACCAGTATTGAAGAATGTATAGGTCTTTCCATAGAAGGTGAAAGTCAGTTGTCAACTATTTAAAGAATTTTCTTTAAAAAAAAAATCAGGAACCCTGGGCTTATCCTTCAGGTCATTCACCAATTGTTTGCCAAATTCCTGTGGGATTGAGCCAAACCTGGTGGTAATAGGTGAGCACATATATAATTTGTAAGTTCACTTGCAGATAAAGAAGGACAAATACTTTTGAGTATGGGCTCTGAATGCTGACAGGTACCAGAGCGAAATTTCCGGGATGATAATAATTAAAATTACTTCTGAGATAAATAGGGGTTTAGGACACTTTCCTCTCTTCTTCCAAATGAGTCTCAGTATAATGCCTTGAGCAAAATTTGGCTTTGTATTTGTTTCTGACAAATCTTTTAGAAATGAAGCCATTAATGGAAGAATACTCTTAAAATTGGATTTATGAGACAAGGAGTCTGAAGTACATAGATTTAAACATTCTGAATACAAATGAACATAGGCATAAGGTGTCAAGATCTTCTTCAATTCTAGAGGGCAGCGCTGACAAATTGGGGGCTCTATGAGATAGTCCCAGTTCCTTATAGGGAGTGTTGTAGCCTTTGGGTTTATGTATTTATTAATTTATTTAGATAAACAATTATTTATTTATTTATTATATATTGTTTTTTATTTTTATTTTTTGATCAGTGACAGTGGCTAGTATTTGGCCGGTTCTGGCAGCATTGCTCACGTTCTTGCCTTTGGTGGCGGACTTGGGTGTCTCCTCTCCCAGTAGCAGATGGCAGCATCCAGGTGTTCAAGATGGCTAACCTATGAGACTGTGAGACACAGTCTCACCCTGAGACACTAACCACCAATTAGGACTGATGAGAAACGACTGGAGGGTTTCGAGCATGGGAAAGACTTGCTATGACTCACGCTCAACAAAGATCACTGTGGCTGCTGGATGGAGAGGAGGGCTGCTGTGTGAGTCTGTGTGTGAGTGCAGGGGGGCGGTAAGAGCAGAAGCAAGGCCAGGGCAATTGTCCAGGGAGGGGGATGATTGCACTGGAGAGATGGGACTTGAGTCAGAGAAACCTGGTGTGCGAACTGTGACACTCTGTCTGGCCTGCCTGGGAAGTAAGAGCTGTGTAGGCAGCCCATGCGCTAGCAGGAAAAGTGATCATTTAATTTTTCTTCTGGTTCTTCATTTACACTCTATATTCACTAGAATGCAGTGATAAATGTGGGACTTAAAGATAGAGCGGTGATTTTGTTCTGAAAAGAGGTTAAGGTTTTAACAGCTGAATGAGGACACTTCTATCAGAAGAGGAGAATGCAGGGATGCCAGGGGTTGAAAGCTCAGGTCCTCTTGTCTTAGAGGCAAGTGCAGCGATAGCAACTTTACCTTTGTAATCTCCTTTCAAGGAATGTTTACTTTTGAAAAACAAGTGGAGGAGGCTGAGATGACTCACCCTCATCTCCAAGAGGAAATTGCATTACTGCTACGCCATGAGGCTAGACAGACTGTAACTGATCCAGGGGGATTTGCTGGATTGTCTCGTCGATTTGCTTGATAGTCTCAGCAATAGAAAATTGCGTAAGCCCCAAAAGACAGGATCAAGAACTCCATTTTCATAGGAACGAGGGTTTAAGCCACTTTATCAGGTGATGAATTCTATCCAATGGAGGTGCAGGCAGAGGGTAAAGGAGAAATGGAATGGACAGTGAAAGAATGAATTTGTGATTATTAATTTCGATTCTGTAAATAGCTATAAGAATAGGAATTCTAGTAGATATAGTTTCTATTAATAAATTATTTGTCCTGTTTTCTCCTCCTCCCTTCTTTTGCGGGGGCTGATATTTTAGCTTTCTGGTGGTTATATGACCATACTGACATCATCCCATAATGGTACAGTAGTTGATGAGGTTCTAAGTATTTGCTGTGTAGGAGACAGATTGTTTACCTGAACAAAGACAACAGTGGCAGCTGAAGACCCTCTGGATCCCCCCACCATTTTTTCCTACTCCACTTTGTGCCCGGAGAGGCCGATATACATGAGTTGCCCAATATATGTGCTTGCTCTCGGCTTTTGATCACATTTGACAAGTGGGAAAGTTATCAGAAATTTGAAGAACGAAAACAAGGTCAGAGTACGTACTCCTCTGGAACCCTCCTGCCAGATTTCCATGCTGGTCAGTAGTATACTTCTACCAAAGGCTCCTTGCAGGCAACTCTCTTCCGTAGAGTTCTCTTTCCCAATTCTGGAGACTTCACTCACGCCTGTTCCCCACAGGCTGACAGCTATTGTTAGCTTCAAGGCATTGCACGGTTTCTTGTAGGGTTTCTTAAACTCTTTCCCCGCCTTAAAAAAAAATCAGTCCCATAAGCCCTTCTCCATTACCCAGTTTGAGTGTAATGGATGTTTTCTGCTGGGGTTCGGACCCATGCCTCCCCTTTCTCACTTCTGTTCTCCCACCAGCCCCTGCGCAGCAGCAGGATGGAGTTGGCTAATTCAGGTGACATCATTTACGGAGCATAAATAGAGCCAGTTTTTGGCGTATCTGCGTTGTGTGGAAATTTTTGACCCAGCAATAAAGCAAAATCAGAAACATTGGTATATGGTTTCTAAAATTAAAACATATTCTTTAATTTAAAAAAGTCCTATTTCTCCAACAGATTTCTCCACAGGAAAACAAAGGTGCTTAGGTCAACACACAGTATCACCTGAAGGAATTAAAGAGCCTCTTCTCCTCTTTGATCCGGGAATCCCGTGTTTCTTTCTGTGGCGCTCTCTTCCCCCTGCTGCCACTCCAGGCACACGTGGGAACCTTTGTTTCAGTTGGGCTACCATGCCAGCTGGAGGATGGGAGAAGTATTACACCTGGCTTCTCTAAACCTGAGGTTGCTTCTTTTGTGGCCCTCCTTTCTCCTCTTTTCTTGTTACAGCTGCAAAAGATATTCAGGGTGACACGACATGCTCCTTTTGTCACAGCCTCTTCCTTATTTTTACAGTGTTTAACCCTCTGGGTGGTTCTAAGCATCCCGTGTGTGTGTGGGTTAGCCTCAGTACCACCTAGAAACCGACCAGTTGTGTCCTTCCTAGCAGGTGCTGTTTATTTTTGAAACGTGCATGCTGCGAGATGCTTTTATGAGCTGTTTTTTCATCTGTGACATTTTCATCTTGCCATCACTGCAGATGCTATTTTTAGGCACAATGCTTGCCCAAGAACCTTAGGAACTTTACACTGCTGCTTGAATCATGTCGCCCTTAGAAATTTCAATTCAATTTAGTTCAGTAAGCAACTGTTTGACCTTAGGGTGGGCAAGATCTTGTGTGGGGACTATGGAAACATAAGGTAGCTATAATTTGGGTGCCCTCTGGTGAGGAAGACAGGAAAACAACTGCTTTGGACACAAAAAGTGAACTGAAATGCTCTGTGGGACAAGCACCAACAAGATGATGATCATCACTATGGATGATACCAGAGTTGCATTTGAGCTGATCTTTGGTAGGATAAGAAGAATTTCAGCAAGCTCAAATGTCGTCTCCCCTATGAAATCTCCCCATTTCCTTCCCATTTGCAACCTAGGCATAGTTAATTGCTCTGTCTTCAAGACTCTTAAAGCATAATTTATATCTTTCAGCATTTATCACAATGCAGTTTGATTATTTGTCATGTCTCTATCTCGAGAACTTCTCAAGGACATAAACTGTTCTTCATCTTTGTGTTCCAGGACCTAAGAATGCCAGCCACTTTACAGATGCCTGGTCAATATTTGGTGGATGGATGCATATAGGATTGAACACCATCCTGGGCCCAAGGATCTGGATGAACAAAAGTTACCGGAGACATGAGAGGTGACAGAGTGCTCAGGGGAAGGCCAGAGGGCCAGTGTGGCTGCAGCACTGGTTGCATGAACTGATGCAGGGGGAGATGACCAGCGGTTGGTAACATTGATTGTATACGACTTCTTATTTCTAGTCTTTGGGAACTCAGTATCGATGGGATTATGTAAAGGCAGCTCAGTGAACTAATAAGATTTGGCTCACGCCATGCTTTGGCCCTTCACCTGATATGGACTGATAAGGCAACGGCATCAACACTCTGTATTTTAACTTTTTTCTTCTTGAGTTTGGGCAGCTGACACTCATTAACACTTCCCACTAACAAATGCTTCACAAAAACTATG
>PVJD01006623.1:0-95583 GCA_004026545.1 Mormoops blainvillei | reverse complement strand
GTGAAGCACATTATGGCCACAGCGAAGGGTCTAAAGCTGCAATGAGGGCGAGGACGGCAGAAAGAATCTCTGGGAACGGAACAAGGCAGATCTTGTGCAGAGGGGAAAGAAGGGCCCACAAGATACAGGAAAGAAAGCAACCCAGAAAAAAAGGAAAGATACAGAAGACAGAAGATTGGGGCGGGGGGCGGCGGTGGATAAGAGAACAGAGCGGAGGAGGGGGAGACAGCATAGAGGGAGAGAGGGGCAAGTGGCCCGCAGCACTCACGTGAGGGTACAGTGGGAAATGGAGGTTCCTCCTGAGCTGCTGGATGGAGCTGCCACACCAGTCTTCAAACACATGCAGGTTGGCGCGGCCCCGGAACTGTACGGGCAGAGAAGCAAGTGAGAGCAAGCATCCCCAAGCCGGCCCCTGCGGCCCCACGGCTTGAGAGGCTGGGTGGAGAGACAGAGGCACAGGCTCCCGCAGCCCCAGCTCGAGAGCTCCTCTCACTGCTGAAGGTCATGGCCACTTCAGTCCCATTCCCATCCTTGGCACCCATGGCTTCTCTCAGGAACTTCATCCCTATGGCCTGGCCCTGAGGCCTAGGTCTGGTTTTTCGGCCACGCATGGGTACACATGTACACATGTGTGCGCGCGCACACACACACACACACACATCAGCTCTTTCCACGCAGGAAGCGGGCTGGTTTGCATTCCCCAGGCAAGGGGGAGTAACAGCCATGACAGAATGGCAGAGATGACAGAGGGACCTGGAAGGAAGCGCCGAGCCGGGGTCTCAGCTGAAGACTTGCCCTCCTCCCCTCCCCTTCCCCTAAGGCCTAGTAAGAGGAGAGCTCCACAGCTGTCTGCTGGCGAAACCTTATCTACCCCGTGGTCTTCGCACTTGGGGCTCCCCTTGTGGGGAAGCAGCTGGAAAAGCGCTGCGGGAGGTCTCTGGGGGCCCATCTGCAGACCCGGCCTCCCGGCCTCCCGCTGCTCTCAAGAGCTCAAAGCCCCACTCAGCTCAGGCCTGGCTGGGGTAAGGAGCCAGGTGCCTGGGGCTTCCGGGCGGCTCTGGGAAGGTGAGGAAGGAGGGTGTGCGCGCTCTCTCCTCCTCAGGACGGGCCAGGGGGCCTGGGGCAGAGGGCCGCCTTCGGCAGGAAGGGCTACGGCAGCAGCAAGTACTCTGCGTGGGTGGAGGCCTGGAGCTTGCGGGGAGCGGGGGACGCAGGGGGACGCTGTCCCAATTTATCCTGACAAAGAGTTTCAGATTACCCCACCTCAGCCCTTTTCTCCTCCCCTCCCCCAGAGCTTAATCTCCAGGCTGTGGGAGGTGGGACCTCAATTACTCTATGCAAACAGATCCTGCCCTTCCCTCCCCTTCGTGGCTCATCAGTTATCAAAATCTAAGCTGCCCTTAGGAAAACAGAGGAGGAAGGGTCCCCTAGACTAGAAGCCCAGGGAGAAGGAAGTGATATAAGGTCTCCAGCAAGAGATCTGGAGGGAGGGATGGTGAGAGGAGAGAACACATGGGGGTGGGGGAGAACTCCTCAACAGGAATGCCAAAGATCTGAGCTGCGGCTGCTGGGTGGGCACAGGCCGCAGCTGGGGGAAACACTAGCTGCAGCTGGATCCAGGAGAGACCCAGGGAGCCTGTCATTCCCCATCCCTTCAGCAACTTGGCACTTCCTGGGTGTGCTGGCCTGATCAATGCTAGGAATGTAGGATCTTGGGAAGCAGCCATCACTCCAGGGAATATGAGTGGGGGGCTGGGACGGGTGGGAGAGAGAATGTGGGCTGGGTAGGTGGGGGGAGGGTTAAGGCTTCTTGAAAGGAAAGAATGGGTACATTGTGCTATACTTCTGGAGAAATTCCTTAATTCCCGTTGACAAGACTCTGTGTCTCCTGCCAATGGCCTCACTGCCCCTTCCTGGGACTTTCAGGGCAGTGTGCTCAGATCCACAACAAACTGCGGAGGGAGGGCATGCCACCAGAGAAGTCTGCTGTGTTCAGCCAGGAGGTCAGAGACGCCAGGAGGTCAGGGACCACAGCGGGTCTGGACAGAGAAAGGAGGGAAGGAAGAAAGAGGCAGGCTGGCCTCCTCCTGCCTCCCAACTCCCTGCTCATGGCCTCGCCGGCGATGCTGCAGGAAACCACAGGCCAGGGGGCGCAAGTGCAGACAGAGGACTACCCACCTCCTCGGAGGTCTAAGCCCTCGCTCAGCCTTACACTCGCCCTCAAAGCGTGTTTCCTCCACCCTCAGGCTGGACTCGCAGAGTCTCTCAGGGACCACTGGGCATTATCTTCCTCTCCAGGCCCAGAACGGTGATCCCACCAGGATTCGTGTCCCTCCAAGTTTTGGAGATTTTGTATCTGGCGGAGATGCGGGACTCTAGTTCATCAGTGCCACCATTTGCCTGCTGTCCGTTGTCCAGCAGGGGCTGAGACCCAGGGAGGGGGCACCGGCTACGCCCATTGCCAGAGCACGTCTACAGCCAATGACGGATTTGGAACTTCCAGTTACAAGTAGTGGAGAAAATATCTGTTGGACCGCACTCATTTTAGAGGTGAGAATATGGATACCCAGAGAGGTAAAGTGACTCCCCAAGGACACACGGCAATTATTCTTGTAAAAGTGGGGAGGGTGTCTTGGAGGGTGGGTGGAGGTGGGTGAGGCCAGCCTTGACTGGTCCCTACAGAGGACGGTCCACTTCTTCCACCCCCACGACACTGCCTCTGCCCGGCCGCAGCAGAGCCTCCAACTGGATCGAAGCTTCTCCCCCTCCACTAGTTCTTCACACTGCCTTCAGAATTGCTGCTCCAGAGGTTCCCGGAAGGCTTCCGAA
Source organism: Mormoops blainvillei (assembly GCA_004026545.1). Lineage (NCBI taxonomy): Eukaryota > Metazoa > Chordata > Mammalia > Chiroptera > Mormoopidae > Mormoops > Mormoops blainvillei. Next base: position 92,754 of record PVJD01006623.1, on the reverse strand, counting down.
CAAAACCTCTCCCTGGCACTACTGACCTGCCTTCCCAGCCACACCTCACACCACGCCCCGTCACACCCCTGCACTCCACCCACAGCAAACTCCTTTACCTCTCCCTATATATTACCTCTCAAACTATATATTTTCTGGTTGGAAGGCCCTTTCTTTTCCTCCGCACCTGGCAAACTACGGCTCATCCTTCAAGGCTCTTCTCATCTCTTTCTCTCTGAGGCCTTCGCTCTCCTCTGTGTTCCCTGTATATCTTAATTATTTGAATGAATAGCGTGGAGAATTTAAGCCCAGAACCATAGGTTCCTTCATTTACTCTATAAGCACTAAGTGACTGCTTTGTACCAGTTAAAGATGAAAAGAGATGTGGTCCTCAGAGGCGGTGCGGGATGCAGGGGGCATGAGGGCAGGAGCGGTCAGCTCTACCTCCAGGGGAGCCCGGAAGCCCATCACAGGACGTGAGCCTCCGTCACGGGCCCTCCACTGCACCACCCTGCTGCTCGGCCAGATCCACACTCACACAGGCAGCATGGGTGGCTGCTGATGCACCGTGTGGGTTGACGAGGCCTTGCCTGGGAGCGGCACAGAGGCTGGACCACATGACCGCAACACAGCAGGACAATGAGATCACTGGTTCCTATACGCCAGACTCCTGAGTTTCTACGTATTCAAGCTACTCTTGATTCCCTGTTCACACCTGTCCTTTGAAGGCGCTCGGCCTTAGGATCAAGAGTTCCAGCTTCCATGAAGATGAGCAGTAGCTCTGGATTTTGAGGAAAGGGTCAAAGGCTCATCTGGTGAAATGCTAATGGCTAAAATTCCCTATTTGAATAGATGATGTGTAAATGAACAAAGATGCCACTTACATCTCTCCAAGGTAACCAAAGCATATGACGATGGCGTTTCTGGGCTCTGAGAAAAAGAAAGTCCACACAAAATCTTGTACACAAAGATTCGCTGCAGCATTATTCATGATAACCGAAAAGAAGAAACAACCCAAATATCCGCCTATCAAGGAATGGGTAAATAAAATGTGGTACATCCACATCATAAAATATTATTCAGCAATAAAAAGAAACAGAAGTACTGATATATGCTACAACATGGATGAGTCTTGAAAACATGATGCTCAGTGAGCCCTGGTGGAGTAGCTCAGTTGATTAGAGCTTTGTCCTGATACATCAAGGTTGAGGGTTTGATCCCCAGTCAGGACACATAGAGGAAATCAACCAATGGATAAATACATGAGTGGAACAACAAATCGATGTTTCTCTCTGTCTAAACTCATTAAATGAAAATTAAACACACACACACACACACACACACACGATGCTCAGTGAAAGAAGCCAGGTACAAATGGGCACATATTGTATGACTCCATTTATGTGAAATGGAAACTCTAAAGAGACAGAAATAGATTAGTATTTTTAAATGGGTGAATTATATGGTATATGTTATATCTCAATAAAATTATAACCAAAACAAAAGGAAAGCCTGAGAAGGAATCTGCTACTTAAGAGATGCTGCATCAGCTCTGGTCAGTGTGACTCAGTTGGTTGGACCATTGTCTAGTAAACCAAAGGTCGTGGGCACTTGCCTGGGCTGTAGGTTTGGTCCCGGTCAGGGTGAGTGTGTGCAAGAGGCAACAGATAGATGTTTCTCTCTCATATTGCTGTATCTCTCCCCTCCCTTCTCTCTAAAATCAATAAGCATGTCCTTGGGTGAGGATGAGAGAGAGAGAGAGAGAGAGAGAGAGAGAGAGAGAGAGAGAAAGAGACCCCATCTCACCAAAGCCTGCATGACATGACCCTTGAAAATTCTGACTTGCTTTGATCTGATTTTGTGTTCACCAAAGATTGGTTGCCTTTCACATGGCCCCAACCAGGGGATCTGGCCCACAACCCAGGCATGTGCCTGACCGGGAATCAAACCAGCCACCTTTTGGTTTGTGGAATGATGCCCAATCCACTGAGCCACACCAGTCAGGGCCAGAGGGAGCACCTTGAATAGCAGGCAGTGTTTTGGTCAAACAACCCATATATTGACTGGTAAATGAATAATTTGGCATTGAGGTTTAATTAATGAGGTTTGCTAATTAGTATCTTATGACTTGGGTTGACATGAATAAGTTTCTAAGGGCAGTTACCCCTTGAAGGCCAGGCCCCGCCCAGCCCAGGCCATCCACTCTGACGGGTCTCTCTCTGACACACCAAGAAGGATGTCCAAGTCTGTTTTGCTTTTGAGGGGCACTTCTGGTCTCAGAGACTCTGAGCAGCCGGCCAAAGTCCGCGGCAGGGAGATAGTCAAAGAAGAGACCATTGTTAGCCTTCCTCTGTTCTTCCTCGCTCGCCCTCGGAGCAGGGCTGTGCCACCTTGAGTGAGTGAGTGAGTGCGCCCTTCTCATTACCTGATGGCTAGCAGATGCTCAATAAATGACATATCAACCTGAGCCCTCCATGCCAAAACTACATGTCAAAAGACAGGAGACAGGTAAGGATTTGAGAACAGAGAGGTCCCCTCGATGAGCTGCAAGAGAGGCAGAAGCACTGTGCAGCGGCGTGACTGCATACGTTAGTTACTTAACCTTTCAGGGCCTTATTTCCCTTGTGAGTTAAATAAGAAGATTGGATCAGTGACTCCCTGAAAATCCCTAGAGACTGTAATGGGGATTATTACAAAGTCAATAAAAATCAGGCATTTACTACCAAAAGGTTATACACACTAAAGGATCAACTATTTCTTTAGAAAGTTAATCCTATATTAATCACTATTTACTATTTGTATGCTATTGTCGTTTCATATATCTCTCCTATTCTTGATGGGCCAAAAAAAAAAAAAAGGGGGGGGGAGTTAATGATTAATAAATGCAAAATGTTATATAGTGATAATCTTTCAAAATAATTGGTTCATCAAGAAAAATGATCCAAAGAGAAAAGACAAATGATTCTGTCACCATAAATAAACTGCAAAAATATTTATAGCATGTGACAAATGGTTTATGTCACTAATTGATAAACTAATTTATAAACATTTTATGTAATTTATGAACTTATATTGTTAATTTATGGACAGAAAAGGAAATAACCCAATGAGGATTTCTGGCCAAGATGGAGGCGTAGGTAGATATACTTTGCCTCCTCGCACAACCAAAAGAAGGACAACGACAAATTTAAAAACAAAAAACAACCAGAACTGCCAGAAAATCGAATTGTATGGAAGCCCGACAACCAAGGAGTTAAAGAAGAAACATTCATCCAGACTGGTAGGAGGTGCAGAGACAGGTAACCAAGGTGGAGAGGAGGTGCGATAAGGCAGGGGCTGGAGGACCATGTGGGAGAGGTGGTGTCTGGCAGTCCCACATTTGCACACAGAGAAATCAGGAGGAACAACTGGGAAGCACGACAGACCATGCAACCCAAGGTTTCAGCACGGGAAAAGAAAGCCTCAAAACCCCTGGCTGTAAAAATCTGTGGGGGTTGTGGCGACAGGAGAAACTCCCAGACTCACAGGAGAGTTCGTTGGAAGAGTCCACAGAGTCCTAGAATGTACACAAGCCCACCCACCAAGGAATCAACACCAGAAGGGCCCAATTTGCTTGTGCATAGTGGGGGAAGTGACAGAAAGTGGGGTAAGAGCTGAGCGAGCAGCATTGTTCCCTCTCAGACCCCTCCCCCACATTCAGCGCCACAATGCAGAGAAGTGGGTTGCCCCGCCCTGGAGAATACCTAAGGCTCCGCCCCTTACTATATAACAGGTGCGCTGAGACAAAGAAATATGGCTCAAATGACAGAACAGATCAAAACTCCAGAAAAACAACTAAGCGACAAAGAGATAGCCAACCTATCAGATGCAGGGTTCAAAACACTGGTAATCAGGATGTTCACAGAAATGGTTCAGTATATTTGTAAAACAGAGGAAAAACTGAAGGCTGTGCAAAGTGAAATAAAGAAAATATAGAGGGAACCAACAGTGAAGGGAAGGAAGCTGGGACTCAAATCAATGATCTGGAGCAGAAGGAAGAAATAAACATTCAACCAGAACACAATAAGAGACAAGAATTCAAAAAAATGAGGAGAGGCTGAGGAACCTCTGGGACAACTTTGAATGTTCCAACATCTGAATCATAGAGGTGTCTGAAGGAAAAGAGGTAGAGCAAGAAATTGAAAACTTATTTGAAAAAATAATGAAGGAGAACTTCCCCAATTTGGTGAAGGAAATAGACTTCCAGGAAGTCCAGGAAGCTCAGAGAGTCCCAAAGAAGTTCGACCCAAGAAAGCACATACCAAGGCACATGATTATTACATTAGCCAAGATTAAAAATAAGGAGAGAATCTTCAAAGCAGCAAGAGAAAAGGAGACAATTACCTACAAAGGAGTTCCCATAAGACCATGAGCTGATTTTTCAAAAGAAACTTTACTGGTAAGAAGGGACTGGAAAACAATATTCAAAGTCATGAAAGGCAAGGACCTACATCCAAGATTACTCTATCCAACAAAGCTATCATTTAGAATGGAAGGGCAGATAAAGTGCTTCCCAGATAAGATAAAGGAGTTCATCATCACCAGGTCCTTACTATATGAAATGTTAAAGGGATTTATCTACGAAAAAGAAGATGATCAAAAATATGAACAGTAAAATGGCAACAGACTCACAACATCAACAACTGAACCTGAAACAAACAAACAAACAAACAAAGCAAACAACTAGAACAGGAACAGAAATGCAGGTCACATGGAGGGTTATCAGTGGGGAAGGGCAGGGTGGAGAATGGGGGGAAAGGTACAGGGAATAAGAAGAATAAATGGTAGGTACAAAATCGACAAGGGAAGGTTAAGAGCAGTGTAGGAAATGCAGAAGCCAAAAAATTTATCTGTACGACCCATGGACACGAACTAAGGTTGGTGGGGGAGGGTAAGGCTGGTGGCAGAGTGGTGCAGGGCGGAGGGGGATACAGGTAAGAAAAAAAATGGGACAATGGTAATAGCATAACCAATAAAATATACTTGAAAATAAAATTTTTTAAAAAGAAAATAACCCAGTGAAAAATGGGCAAGAGATACAAATATGCAATCCAAAGAGAAGAAATACAGTAGTCAGTAAACACTTGAAATGATGAATTAAGAAAAAAAAGGATCTGAACTGTGCTCAAAGGAGAGAAGGCTGCATCACTGGACCAATGGTCTTTAAGGTATCTTTTTTCAAAATACTCTGTCCGGGTGGGGTGGGGCATAATTACCTAATGATGTCACCTAGTACAGGTGTGCCAGTGTTGTAATCCATCCTCTCTCAGGGCTTTAAACAGAGGCAGTTTCACAGGGTAAATATAAACTAACCCTAATGTCACATTTAGCATGACACTGCCTCCTCCACTCCCACCCCACAGCAAATGGGTAGATTGGAAATCAAATCACCCAGGCTGAAGAGATCAATTCACGATGGGTACGGATAAAGGCAAGGGGCCGGCCAGCACAACCCAGCCCGAAAAGTAATCTATGTCCACAGGCCTCGGGACGGAGAGACACTGGGGTTGTGGACAATTTGTGAAATATGAAACCTAAATTTTAAATGTTCAACCCAAGGCACCATGGTACTCTATAGTCCTGGCATAAGCATTTCCTCAAGGTCATCTTGAGAGAGTTAATAAACCTCCCTGAGCTTCAGTTTCTTGGCCCCCCCACAAAAAAGAAGAATCTGTCAAATCCTACATAAATAAAGAGTATCGCGATAATTATGACAACTTTTATTCATATATTTCACTGTTTCCTATAAACATTTTCTAAAACAAGGTTTCCTAGTGTATGTTTCTTAAAGCACTGGTTTCATAGACTATTAATAGATATTTCATGGAAAAAAGCAATTCAAGAGGCACATGAGTTTGGTACATGCTGAGCTAAACCAAATTAAACAGATTACTGCAGAACTTCTCAGAAACTTTCATGTGCTAATGTGTATTTCCAAGAAGTGGATGCAGCATATAGCTTTTAAACTTTATTTAACAATGGACTCCTTTCTTCCCGGAATATCTTATGGGACTTAATGGTTCAAGAAAGACACTTTGGAAAGCATATCTTTCAGACAGTCATGGACATGGAAGTCATGGCTTCCCTGAGCCTCGTTTTTCTTGCCTATAAAACAAGGACAGTGATACTATTGTACAGGGTCATAAATGGATATGAGATGATACATAAAATCTGGCACATAGTAGGCCCATAGCAAATGTCAGTTCTCCTCTAAACAAAGAAAATTGAATGAGCCAGGAATCCTCTTTTTCGTTTTTAAATTAGGCAAAACTATTTAACAATAACCACTGGAAAAAATCTTTGATGGTCTGGCCCTGGCTGGTGTGGCTCAATGGATTGAGCGTTGGCCTGTGACCCGGGAGGTCGCTTTTCCAGTCAGGGCACATGCCTGTGTTGCAGGCCAGGTCCCCAGGTTGGGACGTGTGAGGGGCAACCAATCAACGAATCTCTCTCACATTGATGTTTCTCTCCCTCTCTTTCTCCCTCCCTTCCCCTCTCTCTAAAAGTAAATAAATAAAATCTTTAAAAAAATTTTTTTCGGTACTCTCTGGAATTATCTGTAAAAGCTGTTTTTTAACCCTCTTAAAGAACAGGGACAGCAGAGAGTCCCTTACCTCTGAGAGCCAGGGGACAGCCTTATTCCACTTCAGATAGCTGCTGTTACTGCTCCCACCTCGCTCAGAGTCTTGGTCCTGGCAGAAGAGTGAAGAATGAACTTGGTGGGGATATGAGGGTAAGAACCGTGATTTGGGGCCCCTTGGAAGTGCCTCTGGGGCAGCAGAGGTCAGGAGACATGGACCTGGCCCCAGGAAGCTTCTCCACTTAACGGACGCCCCATTCACCATCCACACCATGACCCTCCGGAGTGTACAGCTCCTTGCAGTTTCAGCAATGTGGACTCCTGAGGTTCTTTTACTGAATGTTTTCAGTCTTCCCATATGGAAAAAACCTTTTTTCTAATTAGAGCACGCTCTCCCCCAAGGGCAAGGACCTTGCCTTCCCTTCCTCTAAATCCCCCCAGGAGTCTGACCATATTTATTACTCATTTGTCCTAACAAGTGGGAGCCCCCTGGGGACATCCCAACTGTTCCCTACTGTGCAAGCCCACGGGTTCAGTTTGGCCTGGTCCAGTCTTGGGGATCCATATCTGTTCTAGCTCAACTTCAGGGCTCCAGGCTGAACTGAATTCCAATTTCCCTAAACTCCAACCCCTCCACTCCCTCACCCCGCCACTGCTCCTATCTCACTAGAGACCGTTGGTCCAAAAAACACCAGAGAAAAAATGCTCCATTACAAACCTGTCCCCCAGCTATCTGTGGGGTGGGGTCGGGTGGGGAGGGGGGTGTCTATCACATCACCTCTGATCTTAGAAGTAAGGTTCTAGAATCATAACTAAAGTACCAGCCCAGTCTTAATGCTGGCAAGAGGACATTTGGGTCCCACCTCAGGTTCTCAGTTGCTGCTCGAGATGGAGACCACATACCTGGAGGGTCAGACATGGGCACTCTGCACTGTGTGATGAAGGCTCTGAGGAACACAGGATGCGTATCTCTACCCACCCAGCTGGGAAGTCCTCTCATGCCAGGCTGCCATCCCAGGGACTCTTTCTCCTCAGCCTCCCTTACTACAGAAAAGCGGGTTTCCCTCAAGGCTGTAGGGGCGGGGACAGATGAGGCCCCAGGGTAGTGCACCAGCAGGGAAAATGGGCTGGCCCTGCCCCATACCTGGGAGCCCAGCCTCTGGGGGTGGTAGAACCGGAGGTGTGGGTCCACAGCTGGGATGTTCCTGCTGGCCAGAGCCTTGGCCAGTTCTCTCCAGCTGCCGTATCCTACGGAAGGGAAAGAAGAAGAGAGAAACAAGGTCAGCAACACCGGAAGACCTCATAAATCTGTAAGATTTTGGAGGGAATAATAGAAGTAATTGTCTTTCCTTCTGTTGCCCCTCGCCCCTCTTCATACGGTGGACATGAAGCGACTGGTGGTGTTGGGAGAGAGTTATAACCGTGGACAGGGTCTATTAGGCAGAGAGGAAATGAGCTTATATCCCATTAGAATTTGTTGTCTTCCACAAATGAGAGAAGGAGCCAGGCCAGGTGAAACGGAGCACTGTCCTCCCACTGGTAACTTGGTACAGGCTGATTCCCCAGTTGCCATCGGATACAGTTTCTCCCAGAGGCTGCTGTGGGAAAATGGTTGTGAAGGACAGTGGGACTAAGTGTTCCCCTGCACAAGCTCCCGTTCCAGCTCAGTCCCTCTCCTTTGAGGCCAGGGAAAAACAGTGTGGAAACTAGTCGGGGAGCCCCCCACGCCCCTCCCACTACACAACACTAATCGCTGGATTGCTGGATGGAACCAGAGTTCGGGGAGGCAGGAAAAGGTGGGCCCGGGACTTGGTATGTGCCAAACAAATTTATGAGAGTTGAGACCTAGATATTCCTGGATTGATTTGGACGCTGTGTGCCTACTGATGCCTGCACCCTGACAGCTCTGGAACTGGTTGGCTTACACACACCTGGGAAGGCTAAAAGCCAAACTATGATGAAATGAGGGGGTACAGAAAACCGTGGGGGAGCACACATGCACTCACAACCGAGCAAACAGGCAAGGAGCTGAGCCCAGGGTTGGAGGGGAGGGAATCAGAATTCAGTAGTCGCTGTCTTTATTCGCTGGGGCATCAGAGCCTGCTTACTACAGGTCAAGAGATGGCTTAGGCATGGCAGTTAGACTTTGAATATGTGCAACCAAACTGCTGTTAGCCACAGCCAGAATCACATACTGGGAAGGGCTGGAAGAGGGCTTCAAGGCCATCTAGTCATTTCGGATGAGAAAAATGGGACCCTGGCTGGTCAAATGCCTTACGGGCCCACTTAGCAACTAGTGACAAGGCTAAGACTAGAACCAAAGTGTTCAGATGGATTGTCAGTGAGCTGCTGCTTTGCCTGCAACAGTTCCATCCAGATGCTCCCATGATACTACAGCGGGCACTGCACACAGCAGTTAGACTAACATCTCCAACCCCTGGGAGCCGAGAGATGGCCAAAAGCAGAAGTGTCACAGGAACCCCTCTGTGGGTGCCAGGAGAGACAAGGACAGCTGACCAGATACAGAGGAAAGAGCACAGCTCACCAATATGGGCCCACAGGAGGTGGACAGCAATTTTTGCAGGAGTGTTTATGCAATTGACTCTAGGAGGGGACTGACCATGGGGGGTGGGGGCACTTTTCCTAAGCAGTTTTGTGTGGCCCTTTAGCGTGTACTAAGCAACTCATAGGCCTGATATCACTCAAGACTTATAAGAACCTGTGAGATACGCCAAGTCTGATTACTCCCATTTTACAGATGGCGGAAGAGAAGCTCAGAGTTTAAAGTCAGAGTAAGTTGTTTCAAAACCAGGATCAGAACAGAGAGCCCCTCTGTCTCACAAGCCAGCGTTTTCTCATTCCGCCTACATTTTCTTCTGTGGGCATTTTTTGGCACAGACTTGGAGGAGTCCTGGGAGCAGAGGCCTCAGCTGGGGATCTGTGCCTTTGGGTCTCTGTACAGACATCAAGTCCCTGCTCATGTTACGTTCATAGGGTTTATGCCTCTGCCATCACGGTCCCTCCTGTCTCCATGGCTGGCCAACTGGCAGTCGGAAACAATAGGTCAGATTAGTTCGTGCAGGGGGCTGTTCTGGGGAAGCAAGGCTCTGGGCCAGTGAAGTGAGGTAAGGATACGGGAGTAAAGCAGTAGGAGGACAAATGCTCCCAGATCTACACCTTGCATTTCTGGAGGAGCTCGGGGGAAAGCTGTTTGTGCATCTGCTAATCCCAACTCGGCCACCTCTGATGTAAGAGGTCCATCCCTCCCCAAGCCCAAGGAGCTGCTTGCTAGTGCTTGGGGGCTCGGGTGACCTGGGAAAATAAGTCACACAGTGGGAAGGGGAAGGCAGGCCCTGCTTGCTTCTGCCTGTGAATGACTAGGTCATCTCTTTCTTGACTTTGCACTTAAGACCAAAAACAATCAACTTCAGGCAAAGTTGTAAGGAAATAAAAATAAAAATGCTATCTGCTTTATCAATGGAAGTTACAGTAGATCTCAGATGCACACTTTCTCATAACTAGTTTTCAATTCCAGTCAAATTCTTTGGACTCTTAAAAGTCAAACCAGAAGTGAGAGAACTTACCCCAAGGTCAATGAACTACCATTGTGGGTCTTCAGCATGTCTTCCCCTGGCATTTGCTGGGGACTGACAAAGACTATCTCCTTGACCAAGCCTTAGGCAGCCTCCTCTGAGGCCTCTCGCAGACTAGGCCTCACCCATTTTAGAAAGAATCTTATTAAACCCTTTTAGCAAGAATCCCCGTACCCTTGATATCTCCTCTTAGGAACTGTGCTCACTCTGCTTCTTGACTATTAATCCCCCGTTGTCTGCCATATTCAGAGCTGAGCTCAGTTCTACATTAAAATCTCCCTCCTGTATTGTGATAGTACTGAACAAAGTCTGTCTTTATCACCTGTAATTAGTGTCCAGCTCTACTTCTCTTTAAAGAACGTAGGAGGTGGCCCTCTCAGTGAACAAGGACAAACCCACTGTGGGAGAATGGGGCTCAGTGAGGTTAAACCTAACCGTGTCCTGCCCCTGGGTCACAGGTGAGTCTGGATGGCTTTGAAATTTGGAAAGTCAACAGCCCAGCCTTTAGTGACTGAAGGAGTAGGAGATTCCCTTTGTGAACTTCACAATATAGTAGGAAGACATGCAAGGCTTTGGAGTCAGAAAGGTCAAATTGTACACCCACTGCTTAGGCCTTGGCATCTTCATCTGGATGGTGGGGATGAAAACACCTGCCTACAGGGCCACTGTGAGGACTAAATCGTGCGTGTCAGACCAAGTGTGGTGTCTGACACACACAGCGAGCACTCCATAAGCATTCCTTCCCCTGACAGCTTTTGACTTTGGGGTTTTGGACTTGGAAGTTGAAAGATGTGAGTTCTAGCCTGTTTAAAATTCTATAAACTGCAAGTGGCCAGTAGCTCTCTCACTCTCTTCCCTCTGTGCTTACTAATCCGAGAAGTAAGTGGACTGTGGCCCAGTGGTGACTCAGTAGTAGAGCAAGATAATACTTCCTGTGTTTCATGGGTACTGCTTTCTGTTCCCCAGCCCACGTCCATCTCCCCCACACACTTCACACACACACACACGATACTCACCAAGTGCATATTAAGGGTGAAGCACTGGGCTGGGCATTTGGTATTTCCTTTTCCCCTACCTTTTCCTCTGTATCAACCCAGGCATTGGATACCCAGGCATTGCTTAGCCCCCTGGGGGATCATGGAGCTAAAGAATGTGCTGATTTAACTATTAACGCTTGTCACTTGTCTTCTAGTAAGTGAACTCCTCCTGCTCCTGGCCAGACTTCTCTTCCCAGAGTGCCAGCTGCCAGGGCCTATTTCTCCTGCAACAGGTGTCACATTTGTGCCGGGAGACAGACACCCCAATCTCAGGTGACAGATAAAGCACCACCATGGGCCTCACATTCTGCCCTCACAAAGCTGGGCTATCAAATTCACCATCAGCCGGAACTTTGCCAACATCCCGCCTCTGTGTAATGTGGGCTCTTTAAAGGCCTGAAGATGATCATCTTGGGTCTCTAGTGAAACTATGACATACATTATATCTCCTGATGCTTTTCTCAAAGCCTCTCGTGTACATTACTTCACTGCATCTTCACAACCTCCCTGTGAACTGCTGTCACTTCCATTTAAGATGAAGAGACAGAAGTCATCAGCTCAAGGTCACAGAGTGAACAAGGTAACCCATGTAAAGGACTTCGTGCCTGAGACATATGAAGCACTTAACACACTGCCATTGGTCATTGTATTATTAGTCACAGTGTTGCCGGTCTGAAACTTGCATTCACTTCTCCTGACCTCTGGTTTGATTCTCTAGATGTATCATGTGGTCAACAGGGGCGTTCACACCAGGAAGAAAGGAAGCCCCTCACTGCTCAGGAAGAGAGGGATTTGAAAGAATAGGTGACAGGACTTGCTGATGCATTGGCTGTGGGAAAGGAATCAAGAATGACTCAAAGGTTTCTGACCTGGGTGGCTGGAAGTTTGGAGTTGCCATTTACCAAGACAGGGAACCTAGGATGGGGTGTCAAGGATGATGCCTGAAAGAGGAGTGGAAGCTTTAGGGGTGGGGCAGGCAGGTAACATCCTGGAAGCAGAGGCAATGGAAGTAGTATTTCTGAAGCTCTATCTCCAGCCTTGGGGCAGGGCTCCTGGGCCAAAACACAGCTGGCAAGAGGGGACGGCCTGAGCCTACCAGGGCTGTGGGAACACGGGGCTGAAGGAGTGGGGAGCCCGGTAGAACTGGCCCCACAGGCTCCACCAGATAGATGTAAAGGACTCAAAGATCCAGGATGAACGCAGACAATGTGATAAGAAGCCCAGCGCTGGAACCGAGAAAAGGTGAAGGAATCCAGAGGAGCTAAACAGAGACAGAGCCCTTGACCCTCTAGAGCAGGGGTCCCCAGCCTCTGGGCTGCTGACCAGTACCGGTCCGGGCCTGTTAGGAACGGGGCCACACCGCAGCAGGTGAGCTTGAATGTAATGCACTTGAATCATCCCCAAACCATCCCTCCGACCCCAGGCTGTGGAAAAAATTGTCTTTCACAAAACCAGTGCCTGGTGCCAAAAAGGTTGGGGACCGCTGCTCTAGAGAACAGGAGGTTGTCTGGGAACAGGAGGTCGTGACACCCAGGCCACCGCTCCACAAATGCCAGGAACCAGCACTGAGTCCGAGGATGAAAAAAGCAGAGGCTCTGAGGGCCAGTCACATGTCCTCAGCAGGACAAAGCTGCTAGGCTAGAAACCAGCAGGGCCCAGCGCCCACGGGAAATCTAAGGTGGCTCCCACAGCCAGGGATTAAGCCAGTGACTATCACCTGGGAGGGCTTCTCTAAGACAAACCCAAAGCTCCAATGGCTGTGTGGCGTAACCTTTCCTTCCCAGCCCAAAACACCCCAGGGAACTTGATGCAAGAGAAATTATTACTAATGTAACCTTAACTGCTAACAATTATGTGTCAGGCATACGGACACTGACATTTACATGAAATGAAATATAGATTTCTTTATTTAATACAACAACCTTTCAGGATAATAAGGCTTAGAGGTTAAAATCTTGCTGAAAGTCACAAAGGCACTAAGTGACAGAGGCCGGTGTGTGTGAACTTAGGACAGAAGCCTATGACCTGAAATCCATTACTCTCTACCGAACATACGTGAGAGTTTCTGCCCACCTCTGCCATCACTCTCATTACTACCTGTGTCAGGTACTAATTTTAGTCCCCTTCCCAGCCCTTCCCAATCGCCTCCCACTAACCTACGCATACCTGCCTCATGCACACCCCAGGTTACTCCAATCTGGCCACTAAGACTCTCTGAAGAGCCAAAGAAAAGCAAGAGGGTGTATGGAGGTCCAAACAGCCCAAAACAGCTGGAAAATTGGACATGAAACATTTGAGCGCAGGCCTGTTACCCTCTTCCTGGTTCCTGAGCCCCTTCCTTCTCAACCTTAAATAACAATCCAGCTGCGTGTCTGTGAGCAGGAGTTGGCCCGGAGGATCATCCGTGGCTTGGTCAGTGCCACCTCGCTCTCCCTCACAGCGCAGGTGTTGAGGGGAGGGGGAGGGGGAGCAGGAGAGGGGTGGAATTCCAAGGTCTCCCCAGCTCCCCCGTGATGAGCAGACAGAGACGGGCAGGGCCCGATTGGCCTCTTCCCCCACCGCCTCCCCTTCCCCAGGCTGCCGCTGCTGAGAGCCAGGCTCAGGAGCCAGAACAGCCAGCTGCTCCCCTCCCCCTGCCAAGCCAGCACCTGAGCCGCGGTAATGGCTGCGGCTGCCGGCAGGTCGAGGCTTGTCAGCGAGGCGCAAGGGACTGTACCTGTTGCCCTGACGAATGCCGCCTAAAGGGGGCCCAAAAGCGGGCATCGGAGCTAGGCCAGGCGTCTGCTCGTGTTTCAGCCCTGCTGGCAGTGTTTCCTGCTCACCCAAACATCAGATTCAAGTATGAAACTTGAAGGAGGTAGATAAGGAGAGGAGTTGGAGGGCAAACGCCCCTTCTAGTCTGCTGCAGCTGCCCTGGGAAATAGGGTCTGTCTGAGCACAGCCCAGCTCAGGAACTTTCCATTCCCCCAAAGGTTTGGCCAGGCCCCAAGGCACCATCATCATTACAAAAAACAAATAGAACAAAAATAAACCCCACAACATTTAAGGTCCCGTTTACCAGTCAGCGACAGAACAATGAACTAGCCCCAACGCAGTTCTTAACCAAGGGCAATTCTGACTGAAGACCCTTGAAGAAATGGGAGGGTTTCAGGAAAATCTAGAGGTACCAGGGTCTAGGGTTTCTAAAGCAGGTCCAAGCCCACGGAAAAGGTACTTTAATCCTCTGGTTGACCCAGACAAGGACCACTCAGGTGTTTTTAGAGTCCCTCTGAACCCACTAGGCTTGTCATTTCCAGTCTTCTTTCCAGACTGGGACACAGACAAGCTTCGGAACATGGAGGAAGATGCGGGCTGATCCTTTCTTGTCCTGGAGTCTTTCAAAGGGGAGTTTGAGTGGTGGTCAGGAGTAGGCAGTCAGCAGGGTGGGGAAGAGTAAATGAGTGAATCGACCACCGGGCATTTATTGAGCACCCACTGGACACTTCGTCCTCTGGCAGCTGCTGTGATAGAGGCGCAAACAGAGACACGCAGCTCCATCCATTCCTAGGTGCAGTTAGGGCAGATGTCATGGTAAGTGAGAAAACCCACACGTCTGTGGACTCATATGTGTGCTGTGACACTCACACCCGTGGCCGCATGCAGGGCTGACACAAGCCAGCTCTAAGTTATGCAAGAGGCAGACACACACGAGACAGCAGGGCTCACTGGGTGCTAATGACGTGGTGTCGCTCGATGATTTTCCAGACTTGCAGGAATTTCAGGCAAAATGCTCAGCAGACATTTTCTGGAACAAGGGAACTGGTCTTTAGGGTCCCAAAGAGTTCAGAAGCAACACAGACATAGCAAAATCCTGACTCTTTAAGATGGCAACGGAGTTTTCAGCAGAAATGTCACCATGACTCGCTTGAAAATTTGACGTTGCCCATGGAAGCTCTGAGAGTGGTTGGAGCCATAGTGGGACACGCTTTCTTCTACTGTTTTCCAGGTGGAAGGAGGGAGCAGTGGAGGCCTGAGATCCCAGGAATTCTCCTTCCCAACTAGTGGAGGTGGCTCCACTCCAACTTGAGGGAGAGGAGTGGTTTCCATAGCTCTATCTACGTCTTAGCGGACATTCAAAGACAGAAGGTGTTATAGGAAGAAAGAATAGGAACTAGAGGGGTAAAAACAAAGACTGGAAACAAAACCAGAAGGGGGAAAGAACAAAGTCTGGGGATTATGGCTTTGAAAAAAGGAAAAGAGAGCATTACCTGGCCAGCTACTGAGACAGGAGAGAAGAAGTGGGAAATGTTTGATAATAATTATGTTAATTATGAAGCTTGTGGGGTGACACAGTAAAATGCCAAGAGTCTTGGGCAGGGAACAACACTTTACAAAGCCCTCCTCCTACATCAACCACTTAAACCACTCACAGGTTAGTACCATGTGCACTTAACAGAGAAAAACCACAGCAACTGACACGTGTGCATTTGCCCAGGCCAGTCAGCATGCTAAGCACCTGCCATGCATTTCACATTTACTCTTCACTACCAATCCTTTCAGGTAGGTATTAATATTACTCCCATTTTACAGAGGAGAAGACTGAGGCCCTGGTCAGTTAGGAGGGCGCATATCTGCCCAATACCTCACTACCTCTAGATAATAGAGCCGAAAACTTTCAAACCCAGTTCACTTGATTCATTTTTTAAAAATTTTCTTAACAAGCATCTTACACAGACCCATTTGTTTGTTAAGAAAACACCAACAACAAGGAAATCAGGACCAGGGGCCCTGAGGTGAAGAAAATTTTCTAGGGCAACACAGGGCCAGGTTGGGGACCAGAAGCCACAGCCTCCCAGCCCTCTCGCCCCATGATGTCTCCTCTTCGAACAACACACTCTTTTAAACATCTTATCAAACCCCTTTTCTTTTCCGCATCAGGCTTGAAAACAAGTAAGATCCACTGTCTGATCTGAAGGGCTGCCAGCTGCCAGATTTGTACGGTCTGATAAAGGTGGCTTGCCAAAGCCACGCTGAGGTTGTTGTAACCTGTTCTTGGGAAGGAGGGGCCATGAATGGGACAGGAAAGCATGGAACGTGGGGACCCTGCTTTCTCCCTCCCCACAAAATATCATTTTAATGGAACCTCAAGGGTGAGGCTACACCGAGGGCAGAAGGTGTAAGTTAACCCCCAGCCCTGACTCAACCATCCCACCACCATCCATCCACCTAATGTTTTTACATCAGAGCTCCTTCGTATTCTTGGTCTCGTTCTTATTTTTATCCCAATCCCCTGAGTGATTTCCACTGCGCTGATGGGAACACAGAGACCCACAGTAAGGTAATGGGTTTGTCTAATGTCCAAGGAAGCCAGTGTTCAGGCCAGGCTAGAGCCTAGGCCTTTGATTCTCAGCCCAAGGCTCGGTGCATCACAGCACAGGGCTCATCTGTGGCTACTGGAGTTAAAAAACAGGGCGGGGGTGTCTGGAGGGAACTCAACTGACCCCAATCTAGGAAGAAGTTGAAAATTAGCACTGTGCTGGCAGGAACTAGATCTTGTTTGTTCAAATACTCCTGCCGTATAAATCAATTGCAATGAGCGGTTTCAAAACACCCCAACTTCAGAGAGAGGTTAAATTGCCTGGGCCTGATTTTATATTCTCATTGTAATAAATCAGGCACTTGATGCATGTGCAGTGCGCAAATGAATAGATAAATGACAAGGAGGGGTCCATGAGGGGCCTGGCATTGTCTATCATCAGAACTGATTAGGTGTCTACTGGCCAGAGACCGAAGGAACCACTCTACAGAGTTAACCAGCTGAAAGCTGACTTCAGCATCCTCTGGGCACGCACCATGGCACAGACGTCAAAGTCACAGCCCTAAAGCTGCCTCTAAGGAAGCTCTTTCTTTAGGAGATTCTTGCTCTCCTTTTAAAAATTTAATTTCAAGGTGTGTATGAGTGTGTGTGTGTGTGTGTGTGTGTGTGTGTGTGTGTGTTAAAATATAATGAACATAAAATTTGCCATCTTTACCATTTTTAAGTGAACAGCTCAATGGCATAAGAACATTCACACCATTGTGCAACCATCGCCACCATCCACCCACAGAACACACTGAGACTCTACACTCATTAAATACTAACTCCACCTTCCTCTCTCCCCGGGGCCTTGGCAATCACCACTCTACATTGTCTCTGTGCATTTGACTCTGCTAGGTATCTCGTATAAATGGAACCATACGCTATTTGGCCTTTTGAGGTTGGCTTATTTCACAACATCATGTCCTCAAGTTTAATCCATGTGGTAGCATGTGTCAGAATTTCTTTCCTTTTTAAGGCCGAACCATATTCCACTGCAGGCATAGACCACATTTTGTTCACCCACTCACCCATGAGTGGGCACTTGGGTTGTTTCTGCCTTTTGGCTCTGGTCCATAATGCTGTTGTCAACATGGGTGCGCACAAGTGCCTCCGTGAGTCCCTGCTTTCTCTTCTTTTGGTAGGGAACCGTCCTTTAAACTGCTAAACTTTATCCATTCTTCCAGAGGTAAAAGCAGGAGCGCCAGCAGGTCAAGGGGCGCCAGGGCCAGGGCCAGGTTGCTGCCCTCAGAGTAGAAACGTGGTGGCAAACCTCATGTTCCACTGAGGATGCAGGAAGTCTGGGGGACAGCAGGTGGAAGAGGGGCGGGGGGGGGCGTTGGGCGGGCTGGATCAGGCTAGAGCAATCCCAGCACAGGTACAGAGAAAAAGCAGAACTTATGAGTAGGTCCAGGGTAGGGCTTTCCCCAGGGACGATGACGTCCTAGTCAGCTAGCCTGTGTGGTAATCAGCAGTTTCCACATATCCCAGCTTCAGAGAGAGGCTTAAGTTACCTGGGCCCCTAGAAACTCCAGCACAGTGCCAATACTAGTCCAAAAACTGCTGGTTACTGGTCCTCAGTGAGACAGGTACACAAACTTAGAACCTTTTAGTGCAATCTAACATTGCAGCTACATCAACATGGGACAGAAGAATCATCTCACCAAACATAATAGGCCGTTCTGGACCTTTTGAACTCCTATGGTCAGTGGCATGTGTTACAAGTTGCATAATGTGTAGAATGATCATATGTCAGTCAGTGACAAACTGGGAACTAAAAACCAAAACTAGAAAAACAAGTCCTTCTCTATAGTTTGTTGCAGTTAGCACCATGGGCCGGCCTGCCTGCCTTCCTCTCTTCCCTCCCTTCCTCCCTCTCTTCCTTCCTAACTTAGGGAAGAGGTAATTTTGAGAAGGACTACACAGTAGCTCACAGAATCAAAGGCGGAACCTCACGACCAGGCCCCAGAAAGGCCAAGAACTAGGTCAGTGATTGGAATCTCAGCTAACCTTTGTGTGTCTCTGCTCAGAATTCAAATTCCCAGGAAAGACAGCCTGGGTGGCCTTAGCCTGGGTCACCCCTTCGGCGGTGAAAGGGTAGGGCTTGTTTCAGGGTGAGATCCCTGCAGCTCCATTAGCAGAATAGGGGGAAGAGGAGGCAGTTTTACTGTGGGGATTTTCTGAGGCTTCTACGCAAGAATAGCTGAACTCCGAATAACTGTTATTCCTACAACGAAAGTGGGACTCATCTGAGAGCCATTATATTTTTAAAGCAGGATCACATAAAATACAGATACAGCTGATTAGTAAAGACACAGACACATGGAGTTAGTTTTATAATACTTAAGAGACTTTGCAGAATATGTGGAAGATGGGAGAGCTGATTATTTAGAATATACCGAGGAAAAGTGAGTTCTAGGCTCATGCAGACAATGTTCAAAACCCATTTCTTAGAAAGATGAGGTGAAACAATTTTAGACCCCTGGAAAGTAATACTCCATCAATTCACTTAATCTTGGTTTAAAAAAACAACAGAAAATGCAAGAAATGTTGCAGCCTATGGGAGCAGAGAAACCACTTTATCAAGCTGAGCACTGCGCAGATCAGAAAGCCGAAGGCTCAAACACTGGGGTCACTGTCTGAGGTCACAGGGCAAGTCAGGGGCACAGCCAGGCTGGATCCCAGGTCTCCTCTCTTTTGGTTCAGGCTTCCTTTCAGACCACATAAACGACCTGCTAGTGTGTGAGGTTGTTACCAGGCTATCCGAAGCGGGAAGGTAGCATTCTGCAGTTTGGCATCTCACAAACGAAAACAGCCCCTCTTGTGGAAGCAGGGTCATGGGCTAAAGAGACGGCCTAGGGAACAAGTTTCTCTGGGTATCTGAGGGTTTGGGTCCAGACCAGTTCTAATTCTAGACTCTGTTATTATGTAGAGGAAGGCTTTTGGGCTCTTCAGAGGCAGAGGCTGTGTTAAATATACCTCTGGCCCACCAACCCTACTTTAGACACAGCTTTAAATATGGAAGATGTTCAAAAAATGACTATGCCATTAAAATATCTTTTTTTTTTGTTACTAAATTTTGTTCTTTGGGCACATTTATTAAAAAATATTCAATCAACATACATGGAAATATCCACAAGCACATTAAACACTCCTTTGCTGTACTACCTATTACCATTCTACACGGAAGAAAAAAATACCCTTTCTTCTGAGATAACAAATGAACAAGCCCTGGTCGCTGTGGCTCAGTTGGCTGGAGCATCCTCCCATGAACCTCAAGGTCGAGGGTTCAGCTCCGGGTCAGGACACACAACTAGGGAGCACGCACCAGAGGCAGCGGGTCGATGTGTCTCCCTCACATCAATGTTTCTCTCTGTCTTCCTCTCTCTAAAATCAATAGGCATGTCCTCGGTGAGGATAAACAATAATAAAAATAACTAAAATAAAACCGACTAAAATAAAATGATAACAAATGTAAGTATACTTGAGAACAGAGAAAGGTTTAGACTCAGCGGAAAAGAGGCTAAGGAAGAGCACCAGCGGTCAGCTCAGTCCGTGTTATTTGGTTGTTTTCTACCTTCACAAAAAAGATTCTGCTCATCGGACTGCACTGTGACTGTTTAAATACCTACTTTAGTTCAGTTACTATTGGTCACAGTACCACAGGATAATCCCTGCAAGTCTACTCTTTCCTTCACAAATGCAATGAAACACTGACTCCTAGGACAGCTGATTAAACTCGTTAGTATATGGCTTTTATATCCCATACAGTCAAAGCATCACCTCTATGTCTACGAGGAAAAGTGCAATAAATAGAAGAGTGAAACTCTGATTAAGTCAACTGGTTATTTGATGTGTCAGTGACCATATTTTCTGAACCCAAAATTAGGATATGTGGTCTGACCAAGGCAATAGAAGGTCTAAAGAAGTTCATCTTTCCTGGAAACCCAGGCCAAATAGTCACGCTATTTCTTTGACATTAAATGATCAGTTTTACAGATCTCTATTGTCCTTAGTCTCACCAAATGTGCTAAATTCTCTGGTGAAATGACCAGCCAGGCCATTTTACCAGAGCCTGTTTATAGCTGGATTGACAGGAACATTGACTAAAGATGCACAAGTAGGTCGAGGGGATTAAAGTTCATTTCAAGACCCTCTGTCCCATACCCTACCCCCCGCCCTCCTCACCCAATTTCTTCCACCACTCTTTCCCTCGAGCCAGCAGGGTTGATCTAGGTTTACCACCATGCCTGAGAGAAGTGACAGTTGGCCCAAACCATGCACAGAAGTGAGGACAACACAGAATCATCACTGGGTCAAATACAGTTTGAAATCACTGCCCCCCATCTGCCAGAGGACGCAAGGAGGAGACAGAAAGCCAAGAATATGAAAGTGAATAACCTGGCAAAGAAAACTTCCCAGGTAAATGTCCCCAGAATTATCACAAGCACCACACTGAAAGCTGAGTGAGTAGCTCAACTCTATCTGCTTTTTGCCAAGGAGACTGAGCTAAGACGCAACAGTCACTCAACCTGAATTTGTGTGCCTGATTTGGCTTAAAGAACCTCAGTGAACCAACAAATGAACAAGGTCTGGTGGGAACCAAAGAAAAACTCAAAGACAGCTAGCGATGACCTGATAAAAATTGCTCCCCAAATGGGACAAACCTAGTCTAATCTTTACCAAAAAAAAAAAGAAAAGAAAAGAAAGAAAGGAGAGTTCTGGCCAGTGTGGCTCAGTTGCTTGGAGCATCGTCCCATAAACCGTAAGGTCATGGGTTCAATTCCTGGTCAGGGCATATGCTTAGGTGGCAGGTTTGGTCCCAGGTCAGGGAATACAGGACATCAATGTTTCTCTCCCTCACTTTCTCCCTCCTTTCCCATCTCCCTGAAATCAATAAGCCTGTCCTCGGGTGAGGACTAAAAAAACAAAAAAAGGAGAAAGTAAAAGAGTGCTTTGGAGAAGGAACCAGTGTACAAGAAAAGCCCAAAGATGAAAAGCAAGAGGGAGGCTTACTGCCCCCGTGCCGCGTGCTGCTAACAGTTTAATATTTCAACCTTTCTAATCTGTACAACTCTCATTTTACCTGTGCGATACCTAAATGGTTTCTGGAACTTTCCCCTACCAGGAGCATTTGTGAAGACAAGTGAGGCACAGAGAACTTAGGTTATTTTTTGGCTTCCTGAGCATAAACTTTGATATTTAATGACCTGTGATAGCGGCTGGTATCCTAGTAATACACAAAACCCTTGGGAATCTATGAACTGTTTAGCAATCCCCGGTCTTAGGGGAATATGTTTTCCATCTTTCAAAGAGCCTGTTGTAGGCAGTGTGTAGTAAGACGCAAATATTCCCTGGAGTGGGCTGAGGCACGGAGCTAGGTTTCCCTGGCGTTCACCACCACACAAAAACAGGTACAGGTTACTCACAAAGACTGCACAGTCTGTTATTTATTTTGAATTGGCTTCTTGGATCAGTTTATTAGAGCGCTGATGGTTGCACTAAACGGCTCACAGTAAAAGGAAGCTTGAAAAGAGAAATTAAAGAGGAAACTGCAGGAGCAGTCAATTGACTGCATTTATTGAGCATCTAGGATGTATACATAGCTGCCTCCCTGGCTCTGGGCAGGTGACTGAAAAAGTATTGTGTTCTGAATCAGTTTCCAGCAAGAAATACTATAGGGAATCGAATCCCAGCCCTGCCACTGTCTGTGTGACCTTCAGCAATCTCCTTAACCTTCTCGTGATGAAGCAGGTCTGCAGGAGGTGTTTTGGGAAGTCGGTGGAGTTGCTGGGTCTGGGAATGGAAGTAACTGTCCTACGGGGACCCTAGATCGAGGGCAACCTGGATTGTCCCTGCTCCATCTGCCTGCTCGAAGCCCCACCCAGGTACTTGCCTTGGTTCCCTGACTGGAACCCACTAGTCACATCATGTGTACATGTGTATAAAAATTGTCTTCTCCCCACTATGTTTTGTCCACTATGTCTAGCACATAGTAGGCACCTGTTGAATGAATGATGCCACTGTTAACAGTATCCACCTAGTTTCACACAATGGTTAAGAGAAAGAACTCTAAAGTCAGTGCACGGGTGTCTAGCTATGTAATCTTAATCTCTAAACCTTGGTTTCTTTCTCTAAAATGGTGGTATTAGTAGGATTTACCTTATGAGGTTATTATGAGGATCAAATGAGAGTGGCAAAAAGTAAGTGCTCAATAAATACTGGGGATGATAATAAAAATAATAACAGTTAACACATTTAGCATTTACTATGTGCCCGGCAGTATGCTAAACATTTTACAAATACCGCTTCATTTAATTTTCATAAAAACCCTTTGAGGTAGGTACTATTAGTATCTCCTTTTTACAGGTGAGGAAATAGAAATTCAGAAATTAAGTAACTTGCCCAGAGCCACTTAGCTTGTATGTGGCTGAGCCAGGATCTGAGCCCTAGACCTCTGGTTCCAGTACCTGTTCTTACCCACCACTCCAGACCTGCTTTCCCATCAAGTCTTCCCCGACCACCAGGACCCTCCTCTCTGGATTCCACGGTCTCACTGGCTGCTTCACTGCGCACCACGTCATGTTACCAAACTCACCCTGCACAGGTGAAGCAGAGATGTGTCATGGAAAAAGCACAGGCAGGACACAGACCTAGGTGTGACTACAAACTTCCTACGCATCGTTCCATTTGTTTCCTAAAAATTTCAAGTGTTAACCACAGCCAGTGAACTACAAATATATATACAGGGTGAGGCCAAAGCAGGTTTACAGTTGTTGGTATGGAAAATAATACAATAAATTAAAAAACAAACAAGAATAAACTCTGTTTCACGTACTTACAACTGTAAACCTACTTTTCCCGCCCTACATAAAGTATACCCTCTCCTCCTAGCCCTCCTCGCCGCAACTAATGTTAACAGTTACGCAGACTTCCATCCTTTTTTATTTGCTCACACACTAACAGAATTTATTAGTTGTCTGTTTTAAAAGATAGGACATATAGCACATATATTACTCTGGAACTTGTTTTTCTCATGCACATTATGAACATTTCTCTGGGTCAAAATATAATTTATTTTTTTAAATAGCTGCAATAATATTCCACGGTATGGCTACTGCGCAATTTAGCAAATGATTTTCCTACTGATGGACATTCAGTTGTTTCCAAATGCCTTGAGCATGTGTGGCTGCTATGATTTCTATAGATCAAGCTCCAAAATGAGATTACAAGGTGTTGTATATTGTAAGCATCCCCATAATTAACATATTACTTTCCAAGGAGATTTAAAAACAATTCACATTGTCACCAGCATTATTTAAAAGTGTTGGTCTGCAGGCAGTTTTATCAGCACCACATAATATTTAAATGTTTGCCAATCTGATGGGGGTATATATTTTTAAAACATACATGGGTTTGTACTATACTTATTATTTGCAACATGCTTTATTCCCTCAACAATAATGTCAAGGATATCTTTTTACTTGTCTAAAATTTTTGAGGTTTATGTCATGTAATTCAACTGGGACAGCTGATCTATGGGTGAAATGGGAATGACCATGGTGGTGACCTACCTTAATCGGCAAGAGAAGGTGGAAAATATTTTAGAACAAGTACACAATCACTTCACACCCACTAGGATAGCTACCATCAAAAGGACAGACAATAATGTGCTGACTGGGTGGCTGGGTTGGAGCATCACCCCATATACTAAAGTGTTGCGGGTTCGATCCCCCATTAGGCACATATGGGAGGCAACCGATCAAAGTTTCTCTCTCCTGTGGATGTTTCCATTTCTCTCTCTCTCTCCTTCTCTCTAAAATCAATAAATATATCCTTGGGTGAGGATTAAAAAAAAAAAAAAGACAATGACAAGTGATGGTGAGGAGGTAAAAGAAACTGGAACCCTCATACACTGCTGGTGAGAACATAAAATGGTGTGGCCCCTTTATAAACCAGTCTGGCAGTTGCTCAGAAAAAGGTAAACACAGTTACCATAATTCTCCTCCTTGGTACTGTATATAACTAAGGGAAATGAAAGCATCATAGCAGCAATATTCATAACAGCCAATAAGTTGCAATAACTCAAAAACCATCAATAATGATGGGATAAACAAACTGGACTATTATCCAGCAATAAAAAGAAATGAAATACTGATACACGCTGCCACATGGATGAGCCTTGAAAACATTGTGCTAATAAGTAAAGGAAGCCAGACACGAAAGGTCACATATTACATGATCCCATTAATACAAAATGTGCAGAGTAGGTAAACCCATAGAGAAAGAAAGTAGATTACAGGTTGCCAGTGCTGGGGGTGGACTACTAAATGGGTACTGGGTTTCTTTTGGGAATGATGAAAATGTTCTGGAATTAGATAGCCATGATGGTTGCACAACCTTGTGCATATATTAAACCACTGAATTACACTTTAATGAACAAATAACACCCCCATGGCCTCTACTTTGCTTTCCACCCCAACATCTGGGTCTCCATTCTCCCTCCTTCCCCAAGCATCTCCACCCCCAAATCAATTATCATGATCCCTAGAGAGCAGGCAACAAGTTTCTTTGCAAAGCTGCCTGGGTAGGGTTTGTAGATAGCAGAGGCCCCTCCTTCTCAGACCCAACTCGCTCCTCTTTGTACCCAGATCCTTTACTTATTAAACCAATTAGATTAAATGACTCAAGTTGCACCCTAGGGCATGAAGTGAGGTAAACAGCTCACAGGAGTCTGACTTGCACTTGAAAGGGCCTGCTTCCCTCTCAGCCCGGCTCTCTTTCCCCGCTCCTCTCCCTGCCCACCACCCCCCACAAGGCATTGCTCAGATTGTGGGAAGAAACCTGAGGATCAGGGCCCAGTTGCTACCCCTCCCCAGGGTGCTTTCTCACCCCCAAGGAAGCACACATCTACCCGTCAAAGAGTTAACACAATAGTGGGCTTATTTCCACTGCTTACAAAGCCAGCTCGGAACCAGCTCAGCATCCAGTTCTTCAAGGACTTGCCCTGTGCAAAATCGCCAGGAGGGTATCTGCAGCCAGCCCTTTGCTGCCCCATTTTAGCCCCACATGGAGGCTCCCCACTGACATTTCTTTGGGTGCGCCAATCCTGTTAAAAATTGCTGGAGTTGGGTGTGCAGGGGTGACACGCAGCTAACTAGCTGAAGCAGCCTGGGCCCATCACTCATCTTACCAGGAAAATAAGGGTAAGGGGTTAGATGGTTTAGCCAGGATCTAAGAATGGTGAATGTTCAGATCAGTAAACACTGACTGATTTCACTAGGTCCCGGAGGGGAACAAAAGGTATGCCAAAGACGGTCTCCATCTTCTGGGAAGACTCCGCCTGTCTAGCAGGAGAAGGGAGGACTGACATCTGAGTGGATAATTTCAATATAAGGCACAAGGGGTGAGACAGCACAGAGGCTGGAGCATTGTGGAAAGGCTTCCTGGTCTCCTTTCGTTCCTGCTTCCACCACCCACCCACAGCGCACTTCTCTGTCCTGCTGTCTAAGGCACTGGTAGGGACACACACCCAGGCTTGCAGGAACTTCTCTGGGCCACAACCCAGTTCTGCTCTCGGCACCTCCTTCCAAACATCACCTCGGAGGCATGCTGTCGGGAGGCATCCCTCCTGACAGCGTGGAATGCAGAAGGGAGGTGTGATGTGAGTCAGATCCTGTCCTGGAGTGGAACCACATCCTCTTCACCACCCCCATCTAGGCATTTCCGCCTTTGTATATTTATAAGGCTCTCTTAAAATAGGTCCCAGCAAACAAGAGCAGAGACCTGATTTGAGTCGATGCAATCAGCATTTGGGAGAGTAAAGACTCCCTGAGAGCAAAGTTGCTATTTTTTTCTCCTACTCCATATCTGGGTTTCGGTATCATCCAAATCCCCCAGGAAGCCTTCCCTTCCCCCAGCGTGGTGTTGCTTCCCAAGTTTTTCCTGCCCTAGAAACCCCCCTCACTGCTGTCCTCTCAGTGCAGTCAGTTTCTAAAGCGCAGGGGCCTCCAGCCGCCTTCTGATGCTCATTCATTATTAAGCAATTGCATTTTGCAAAGTACTTCTCGGCTACAGCCCTTTTGCTCATCAAGCCTATCTACCCACCCCTAAAGGGGTCCGAGTTCTAGAAGGGAGAGACAGCAAAGGTACAGCGAAGGTCAGTAGGTACTGGAGTCCTTGGGGGTGCCCCATCAGCCTCAGGACAAATTGTCCATCATCTTTGAAATGTTGGCAAGCGGTGTTGCGGGAGTGTGTCTGTCTCAAAGGCCTGCTGGGATCCGGCAGAGATTCCGGGGGCGTGGGGTGAGAAAAACCAACTGAGTGCGTTGTGTTGCCACCTTCCGCACGTGGAGAGCTCCCTAGCAAGGTGTTGGGAGGCTGGCGCGTCTGCCTAGTCACGATGTCCTGTCAGCCTCACCAGGTTGCACGGGAGCAAGGGGATTTGGCTCCTAGGCTCCTTCCGGAGAAATGACTTATTCTATTTTGCAGTGTGGTAAGCTTGCTGCGAGGCTTTGAGGAATGAGACAAGGAGGGTTTTCTGTTAAGTCTCCAGTCTTGAAAGGAGTGTGCTTGCAATCCCTGTTTGGGGAAGAACTGCTGGAGCTTGGCTCTAGGGGCCTGTGTAAAGGGAAAGGCTGGGGCTGAGTGGTGAACTTGAGACTGAGGGTGGGGGGTAACGTTTAAGAGAGGGGGTTTAAGGCAGAGCGGAGTCAATTTTCCAAGGGACACCTGCAGAGAATCAAGCCTGAGTTACATGGGCGAAATTCAAAAATAAAAGAGTTGTTTCGAAATATACACTGGCCCTCCAGAGGTGACAGAAACAATGGGAAGGCTCTGAAAGCTTTCTTCGTCAACTAATGTTAATGGGATGTCCACGCTGGGTCCAGCCTGGGGCGAGAGGGGAAGGTAGAAGACATTCTGCCCCCTCAGGCTGTGGGACCTTGGGCTTGGTCATTTTTCACATATCTTCTAGTCATAATTGATGAAATTTCCTTCACAGGTTAACTAACACCAACCCCCTACTGAAGGATTCCTGACAGGTGGCCTCCAGGCCGGTGCTAGAAGTGACACGGAATTTTCTGCATGCCAAAGTAGTCAGCCCCACCGCTGGATGGTTCATGTTGTTACTGAGTTCTTTTCTTTTGCAGGGCCTCCCAGAACAAGCCCAGCCCTCTTTGGGGAAAGCACTTCAACTTGAGACGGAAACCCTCATACACGTGGAGCCATGCGTTGGGAGAGGAGTGAAGGGTGAGGGGTGGCAGTGCCAGTAGCACTGTAGGCTACTTGGTTCCTTTCCTTTGAGCTCTGTCAGTTCATTTACATCTGAGTTCTCTTGCGTCCCTCAAAAGCGATCCCCCATAGCCAACAGCAAGGCAGCAAGACGTGTCTAATTCACTAGACAGCACCTAGGCCCAGAGACACTCAGACAGGGGCTCTCTGCTAAGGGCAGTGTGAATGATGGGGGTAGAGCCATTCGCTAAATACTGTGGAGACCTGAGAAGCTCCTCTCTCACTAATCCTGAAAGATGTTCAAAATATACAATTATGTGAAAAAAGTCGCCATGCATATGAAAAAGTGAAGCTATCAAAAAAAAAAATTTTTTTTAACTGTCACAGACAAAGGGAGGCTAAAGGTGACATGATGAATAAATGTACTATGATGCTGTGGATGGGATTCTGGAACAGAAAAGGGACACTTGAAAGGAAATCAGAATTCAGTATGCACTTTAGTTAACAATGCGTCAATCAACATTGGTTATAAATTGTCACAAATGTACCATACTTACATTAATAGAGGAAACTGGGTCTGAAGTAAATATTCACTCCCTGTACCATCTCTGCAACTTTTTATCAGTATAAAACTATTCTAAAACAAAAGGTTTATTTTTAAACATGCTTATGTCTATAAATACAGGGGTTTATATGTGTCTAAGTATCATGTAGGCACAGAAGAGAGGGAGGTATATTGAACTTGTTATGGTTCTTCTTTGTCTTTATATTATATGATTTTGAAAAATAAAAAAAATGTTTTTAAGTAGCAGAAAAGAGATGGGAAGGAAAACACAGGGAAGTCAAAATTGCAAAGTGCCACGTCCCCTCGCTTCTGCAAACAGGGAGAGCACTGGGCCGGGTGTCAGGAAGCCAGGGTTTCGGTCCCTGTTCTCCCCCTAGCTTTGGGATTCCAGGGACCACCTCTGATCCTCCGTTTTCTTATTATAAAATGATGACATTTAGGGACTATAGATGTTACCTTCTGTTAACTAATGATAAACACACAAAATGAAAACTTTATAGTGCTAGTAGATCCATCATGGGGCTCTTTAAGTAATAAAGGCCCCTATGGCATTTGAAATATTTCCGTCCCTAAAAAAATAAATAAATAAAATAAATAAAAAAATAAAAATTCTGAACCACATAGAACTGTTAAGGGACGTATCTATGGGTATACCAAACCTCTACAGTTTCAGAAGTTAAAAAAAATGAGAGAGACAAATTGGCTTACAGTCTGATTTATAAGAAAAGTATTGGCTAATGCTTAACTGGCTCAAATCTATGCAAATGAAAGAAGACAAAAAAGATGGATGGAGTTGCAAATGGCAATGCTCCCACTTGTCACTGATCTAGGGCTCTTCATGGGAGAGATTTGAAAATCCTTGGCGGGTTCCACAGAGCTTTGTTTTTAGCTCCCCATTCATCTCCCCCAACCCCTATCAACTCCAGATGCAGGACAATTTGAGAGGCAGACCTATTCAGACCCCTATCTCTCTGAAGATAGCAATCCTGGACATGGTAATGTGAAACGAGGGTCTTCAGGACACTCTCCCCCATGACAATGAAGTGTGTTAGGGAGACAATATCTCATCCAGTGGGAACATTCTGAAAATGGGACAAGGAAGCGTGAGAAAGGCCAGACATCACAAAAGCCAAACCCAAGGATAGGGACAAATTTCTCCCCTAGGCAAGTTTCAGCAAGAGCCAATTCTTGATCTGGGATTTATCCAAAGTAATTCTCCAATCCAAGAAGAATGGGAGGTGGGGTGGACGGGTAGTGTAGACAAGCCTTTCTTTCCCTGGCTAGGTTCTTAGGAACTCAAGGTCAGAGGCTGCAGTGGGAACAAAGAGGGAAGGAGCATGTTGTGAGGGCCACTGGTGCCACTGCCATTTCTCTGGGGAAGGGCAGCATGGTGGTCACCCATCTACCTCTTTATTTTTTCACCTGATGTTACTTATTCCAGGAAGAGATTCAAACCCCAAGTTGTCTCAAGGAAGAGGAACCAAAGGGCTGGCTAAATCACTAGTTACTTAGTGTGGAATATATGTTAAACCTTAGGTAGCTTCTTCAGAAGATGTGTGGGATGTATATGCATGTGGCTTTTGGGGAGGAAGTGTGGCGATTGAGGGAAGAAGGCTTAAAGAAATAGAAGATCCAGGAGTTTATCTTAACTTTGAGAAGTTTATCCCCAAATTCGAGAACACTAGACTAATCCAAAAGATAAAAATTCTTTTTTTTTTTTACCAAAGCGCTAACAGATATAAGTTAATATACTACAAACTAGTAAGTAAACAGTGGGCATGGAATAATGGAGGGATTAGAATTGAATGGAGTTAGTCTTAGAAGGTTGGGTAGGAGTGGTAAACTTTTTTTTTTTAATTTAAATAATTTTTTATTAAAAAAATTTTTTTATCTTCACTCGAGGACATTTTTTCATTGCTTTTTACAGAGAGAAGAAGGCAGAGAGGAAAAGAGAGAGAGAAACATCGACTGGTTGCCTCCCATACACGCCCGGACTGGGAATCAAACCTGCGACCTTCCAGATAACACTCCAACAAATTGAGCTACTCTAACCAGGGCAATTTTTTTTTTTCAGTTACAGTTCACATACATTTTACTAGTTTCTGGCATACAACCCAGTGATTAGACATTATATAATTTACTAAGTGATCACTCCGCTAAATCTAGTACCCATCTGACAGCATACACAGTTATTAGTACACTATTGACTGCATCCCCTAGGGTGATTTTTATATCCCCATGTCTATTCTGTAACTACCAATTGGTACTTCTTAATCTTTTCACCTTCTTCCCCATCCCCTCAAACCCCCTCCTATCTGGCAACTGTCAAAATGTTCTCTGCATCTATGAGTTTGTCTGTGCTCTGCTTCTTCATTTATTTTGTTTTATAGACAACTCTTGAGAGATACGTATTTAGTGCCATTTTATTGTTCATATATATATATATATTTGGTTTTTTTCCTTCTTCTTAAACAAGACTCTTTAACATTTCACATAATACTGGTTTGGTGGTGATGAATTCCTTTAGCTTCTTCTTGTCTGCGAAGCTCCTTATCTGTCCTTTGATTCTAAGTGATAGCTTTGCTGGGTAAGTAATCTTGGTAGTAGGTGTCCTTGCTTTTCATCAGTTTGAATATTTTGGGCCAGTCCTTTCCAGCCTGCAAAGTTTCTGCTGAGAAATCAGTTGACAGTCTTATTAGAGCTCCCTTATGGGCAACCAACTGCTTTTCTCTGCTGCTTTTTAAGATTCTTTGTCTTTAACCTCTGCATTTTAATTATGATGTGTCTTGGTGTGGATCTCTTTGGGTTCATCTTATTTGGGACTCTCTGTGCTTCCTGGACTGCTGTGTCTATTTCCTTCACTAAATTAGAGACATTTTTCATCATTATTTTTTCAAATAGGTTTTCAATTTTTGCTCTCGCTCTTCTCCTTCCAGGACCCCTATGATGTGAATGTTGGTATGCTTGAAGTTGTCTCACAAGCACCTTACTTTATCCTCATTTTTTTTGGATTCTTTTTCCTTTTGCAGTTCCAATTGGTGACTTTGCTTTCTTATGTTCCAAATCACTGATTTGATCCTCTGCCTCATCTACTACACTGTTGATTCTTGGTTAATGTATTCTTCATTTCAGTTAATGTATTCCTCTTCTCTGACTCTTTCTTTTTATGTCTTCTAGTTCTGTTTTTATGTTTCCTATCCCTTTGTTGAAGTCCTCACTAAGTTCATCTACTCTTTCCCTAAGTTCATTGAGCATCCGTAAAACCAGTGTTTCGAACTCTGTATTGGGCAGATTGCTTGTCTCCTTTCTGTTTAGTTCTTTTTCTGGAGTTTTGTTCTGTTCTTTCATTTGGGCCATGTTTCTTTGTCTCCTCATTTTGGCAGGCTCCCTGTGTTTGTTTCTGTGTATTAGGTAGAGCTTCTATGGCTCCCTGTCTTGGTAGCATGACCTAATATGGTAAGTGTCCTGTAAGGACCAGTGGTACAGCCTCCTTCTTCACCAGAGCTGAGCACCCCAGGTGCATCCCTGCCACATACGCCATGTGGACTGGGTACACCTCCTGTTGTAGTTAAGTCTTGATTGCTGTTGGTATGTCAATGGAAGGGATTTACCCCCAGGCCAGTCAGCTGCAAGAGCTGGCTGTGACCACCATGGAGGATCGGCTGTGCAGGGAACTACCTCATGGAACAGGACTTACTTCAGCAGAGCTCTGGTGTCCAGTGAGTCCACCCCTTGAGTGTGTCGCTTGTGGAGGTGTTTAGGTGGTGCTTTGATGTGGCCTGAAACCGTCCACTGAGTGCTCTGGCTCAGGAGGTGCAGGCCAAGGTCAGAGGCCACCTGTGTTCTGCCCGGGGCCAGCCAGCATAAGCTACAAAGTGATCTGCAGACAGCTGCTACTTGTGCTGGGCTTGGAGGTGCCCAGGAGAGGCAAAGCTGCAAACCAAAGGCCAGCTACCACCAGTGCCAGGTCTGGAGTCATTTGGCAAAAGGTACAGGGTACACCAAGGCCAGGTGCTATTTGTTTGAGAGATTTTAGGAAAGTCTGAAGCATGAGCCAAGACAGGCCATTCATATGAAATGCTACTAGAAACAGCTTGGGAGGGCCCACAAGTTGGGTGGGGCAGGGCCTCAGGGAATCGCCAGGGCAAAGAGTGATAGGCAGGTTGACAGAGACTCAGATATGGTACCCGCCTGCCAGCTCTGTTGGAGGAGGGCTCAACAAAGGAACAACGGCCTCTGTCTAGAAGAAAGCTGCCCCTCCAGCTCTCGCCCTGATGCCAGATGATTCAGTTCCTCCCTCTATGTCCCTGGTATGACTTTCAAGCTATTGCCCCAGCATTGGAGCTCAGAGCAAGTGAGTCTGAGTAAGTCTGTGCATAGCCCATTAAGAGGAAGGTCTGGGACTCCAGAAGCCCTCTGTCTCACTCAGCCATTATGGGGACTTCTCTTCCTGGTACTGGATCACTAGGTTGGGAGGTCTGGTGTAGGGCTGAGACCCCTCGCTTCTCAGGGGGTCCTCTGCAGCAGAGATATCCCTCCAGGTTTTTTAACCACCACACGTGGGTGTCAGATCAGCTCATTCTGAGTCTCCACCCCTCCTACCAATCTCAATGTGGCTTCTTCTTTAAATCTTTAGTTATAGGACTTCTTGTTCAGCTAGATTCCAGGCAGTTCTGAATAAGCCTTGTTCTGTAGTTTAGCTGTAATTTTGATGTGGTTGTGGGAGGATGCGAGTACCACATTTTGGGAGTGGTAAACTCTACATACCCAGGCTAGGTCCTCCATAAGCTGAATGTGCTAACCCTGGTAGCTGAGGCAGATGGAACTTTGGATCTAGAAATCAGACCTAGATTTTCATTCTGTTTCTGCCACTCATGTCTGCTGACGCTTTCAGTGAGTGGTGAGCCACTTTGTGTTTTAGATTCATGTCACAGAATAATAACCACTGCCCTTTTCAGAATGTTGCAAGAATCAATGAAAAAAGAGAAACACACACACACACACACACACAAATAAATAAACAGGGAATATATATATAATTTCTGCTACAAGATCCATGAAGGGAAAAAGTGCTAAAATCAGTTCAAATCAGTTCTGCTTGTTAGTTTCCAATATGAAAACAAATCTAACCTAACAGTGGTCCTTATTATACAGTCTATGCTCTATTCCGCCCTGTGCAGATGTCAGCATGTACAATAATTCTATCGATGACCCACTGCTTGGCACACAGAGAGAAAAAGAAGAGCTTGGCAGGACACCAGCTCTGCTCACTGTCTCGGCCTGCTTCCCTTTTGTCTTAACAGGGCACCCAGACCCCTCCTTTCTCTCCCCTCCCACTGCCCATGATCTTATCACTGTGACTGGACAATCCCTTCAGTTGCCTCCTTCTCCCCACAGAACTCACTGGCTTCTGGTAGCTTTTGAATTTCAAAGATGTTAGAGGCATATGGCTGTCAGAACAGCCTTCTCTGGAAATCCTCTGACTGCACTCCTGGTTTTCCTCAGCTCCTTTCTTTCCAACCCACCCTTTCTTCTCTAGTTGCCTTTTTTTACAGTTCCCTTCTCTCCCTGGGGAGGCACAGGAGACTAAGGGGCCCAAAGGAGGGAGGGTAGGTGGGGCAGTGGGGACTCGGTTTTATCTTACCTTTGGCTGTTGTGCAGCAGGTTAATCTCCCTGCACCTTTTCTCTATAACCAACTCTGCATATTGAGGTGAGGAGCATTAAAATCTCATTGTCTAATGGCTGCCTGCTCAGCTTTGGGTCACGCAGCACTTGATAATACCAAGCAGGCTTAACTGTCACCTTGGCCAAACACCCTGGATTACAAAGAAAAAGGCCCCTCGACAAAACGCCAGAGAAAGGGACATGACTTGGGGGGGATGCGCTCTGGAGTCATACAGAGCTATGTCTGACCCTTGGCTTTCCCACTTTCTAGGTATACATCCCTAGACAAAGTCTTACCCTTACTGAGCTTTGGTTTTCTTAACTGAAAAATCAGAGCTAATGAGACATAGCAAAGTGGAACTGAAAGAAAGCTTCAAGTAGAGTGGCTGAGCCGGGCAGTATTTTTTGAATTGACGATCACAACCCAACAGTGGTCCATAAAAACAACTGAGTGGGTCACAAACAGTATTTTCTTTCTTAATGAAAGAAACAGGGAACATCTGAGATTTTGCTCCCCGGCATATGTTGTCAGTTTGACTCAAACTCTGATGAAATTTTTCTTTACAAAAAGTAATAAAAATTTAAAAAATAAAAAATGAAAGAAACTTATTACAGTCATTCCACATAGCACTGTATTGTTAAAATTTTGTTCCAATTGTATCTACAATGTGTAAGTGTGTATGTTTGTACTGTCAATGTAAAGTGTACTTTTTTCGTGGATCATGGTAAAAATGTCTGAGTCCTTCACATGGAAGGGTTAGCTGAGATCCAGGAAGAGGTAGCAGGCGAGGTCACACGTGTCTGCCACATGGAATATCCTGTCTGAATCTATAAATGGTGGTCTAAAATTCATTCATTCATTCTTCTCAAACTAAACTACCCAGCTACCGTCACCACACATACTCCTCTAAACTCCCTTCAGGTGTCTTCCTCCTTTCCCCCTCCCCAGCACTGGGCCTTTGGCTCAGCATCCGCGCTGGGTGGGCGTGGCTACGACTCAGTCAAACCCTAAGCTCCCCAAGGGCAGGCTGGCAGCTTCTCATCCCTTTCTCAATAGCGGGCAGTGTGGGCCCTGCACAGCGGGAGCATTCATCAGCAGAGGGGCAGGCTTGGGTTTGTGGAGAGAGAAGGGCAACTGGGTCCCTTCAGACTCTGATTCAACAAGTGTTTACTGAAGGCTCACACCATGCCAGACATCATATTTAATTTCAAAGGAACCCCATGGGAGAGCAGGGAGGGCATAAACTGCTGTCTCAACTTTAAGGGTGAAGAAACTGAGGTTCACCCAACAAACAAGCAGCAGAGATTGGAATGCTAGTCCAATTTTCTTATTATTACCTCATTCATTCATTCATTTGTTCTTTCTTCTAACAGAGAATTAATGCCTACTATATCCTAGGCATTGTCGCCAACAAGGAAGGCAAAGAGACGAACGGTTCCTGAACTCAAATAAGAAGTAACAGACACTTAAAAACACGAATTTGGTAAATGCTTAGAGAAGGGGATGGAGAGAGGGGGCTGAATTGGAGACATATTTCCTCATTCCATGGGAGAGGGGAAAGAGGGGGCCAGTGATTGTTATATTTTACTTAAATACAAGTCCATAGGTTGGGTTTTCTTTTTCTTTTTAACAATAAAGATATACATTACTTTGATAATTTTGAAATTGGATGT
Source organism: Mormoops blainvillei (assembly GCA_004026545.1). Classification (NCBI taxonomy): domain Eukaryota; kingdom Metazoa; phylum Chordata; class Mammalia; order Chiroptera; family Mormoopidae; genus Mormoops; species Mormoops blainvillei. The sequence goes on along the minus strand of PVJD01006623.1, from coordinate 57,055 downwards.
AGGTGGTCGTCAGTGTCAAATGTTGCAGAGGTGAGTGGGATGAAGGCTGTTCAAAGGTCAATGGCTGTGGAATTGAGGTCTACCAAGGTTCGCAGACCTTAAGTGACTTGCTGTGGTAATCAAGGGCTAGAATTGCACGGTAAACAGTAAGAAGGAAAGAGCAGGGGTGCAGGTGGGGGTGGGAGACAGAAAAGAATAGATGTAGCCTTGGCATCTTTCATCCAACAAGCTCCAAGTTCCTTAAAGACATTAATTCACTGCTCCACACAGCAAGGAGGAGTTAGCAGCAAGCCTGAGGTTTATTTTATGGGTCAGAAATCTCACAGACAGGGAAAAATGCTTTGTGCAAGAGCTCATGAAGGATCTGACAATCGATAGCAGAGAAGTCATGGCTCCCAGGAAGCCGGACATTGAGAGAGGTAGCAGTCAGAGGGAAGAGGGTGTGTGAAGGGTGGCCCTGCCAGGTGATGAAGGAAGTGGAGTCGAGGACATTGAAGACTTCGGGGTGGGGTCACTAAGTAGGTGGGGGATAGGTGTGTAGGGAAGGCAACGCTGGCTATAAACCTGGGATGCCTTATGGTCATGTGAGTCACTGCAGACACTCCCTATAATTCCCGGGATCTCATTGCTGGGAAAATACCAGTCAGTGGTTGCAAACCCAAAACATCGTAGTAGTAGTAGCGGTTGCCCCTGTTGAGCCACTGCATCTATCTATGAGTTCCTTCCCCCTCGGGAATTTGTTTAACAAAAGGAAAAAGTGCTCATAGGTATCGCTCCTCCTTACCTCTTCATTTCCTTCCCAGGTTTTAGCTTTTCTTTTCATAGGTCTTTGCTGGCCTCTCTTCCCAAGTCTTTTTCTGTCACTTCCTTTCGCCTCCCATTGGTTTCTCCTTACTCCATCTGATCCCTCTCTATCTGTCTCTTGGCCCTATATCCCTATGCCATATTCCTTGTCCTTATCATTCAGAATTAATGCAACACTGGGAGCAGAACCCCCAAGACTATGCTACAGCATTTTTACCTCCAAGGGAGCCCCTGAAGGTATAGTTATGAGGCACTGAGTGCAGGTGTCTAGTAAAAGTGCCACTCAACAGTGACAGCTGCTGAAAGTCAGAGAATCTGAGGACAAGGAAGCAGGAGGGTACTGGAGATCCATCTGAGAACAGAGGAAGCCCTGTCAACAGGTGGCTTGCACAAGGCCAGCCAACTGGGTGCATGCCCTAAGGAGATGTGATGAGGAAAACACTCATAAACAAACTAATGTGCCTAGACCAGATTTCCTCTCCTGGGAAGGACACCCAATCCTTACCCTGTGTGCCTGGTTTATCCCGAAGCCCAGCAAGGTGCTCAGGCTTCTTCTCCCCTTGCCCTTTGCTCTCAGCCTTAAGGGAGGGCTCCCACCCCAACTGGCTGAGGAACATTCATTGGTTTACACTGGCCCATCGGCCAGGGCTGTGTCCCTAGGTCCTCATAACTCACACAGTGTATGTTTTCACTTACATATGGCATGCTTCATTTACTTAAGACATCTGATTGGACCCTAAGTTTTTGAGACCCCTGAACTAATCATACAAAGGTCACAATGACCGCAGTCAGGGGGGCTCGCACTTCCTAAAGGAACATCAACAGCCTCTAGAGGTCTTCCCAACCCCGTAAAAGAATCCTGTCCTCAGACTTCACATTGTTGGGGTCTCTGGGTTCTGATGGAGAACCCAGTCACTGGATTTTGTGTCTTCTCATCACACCAAAGCTCCACCGTCAAGTCCCTAGATTCACCAATTTGCCAATTAATGGGATTTCCCAATACCACTATCCAGGTGACACTATCATTAAAATTCTTTTCAGGGCAGATCCGGGAAATTCCCCCTTGAATGTCCAGCTTCCTGGAAGTACCCTCTGTAAGGATGGACTTGGGAATATTCAAGAAGATGAAGTTATAAATTCTGCCTTATCACTATATATTCCTCAACTCTGGTGTTATGGGTCTTCTAACCTAGCCCCACATATCTGCTTTCCTCAGCCTGTTATTCCAATCTGTAAATTCTCTTTTTCCAGAGGTGCCATCACAACCATACCTGCCTCTCCCTCCTACCCTGAGCCTATGATCTCCCACATGCAGGAATCCTTGTTTCCTGAGAGCTAATAAAAAACCAATACAGGCTGACAAACATACAAGGAATACGTCAAAAACAAAATAAAATCAGGCAGTCAACAGTGAATGGGGCCACAGACATAACTATTAAAATTCATCATGGGTCAGAGAGCATCATTCTAGTATATGGTAGAGGGCTGGGAGCATCCAAACCCAGTATCATGTGGCCTTGTAGTGACCTCGCTGTAGTCTGAAGTACCCAGTCTCTGGGTGGCAATTGGACAAGAGTGAAAAGGGTGGTGTGGAAGCTGAAGACAAAAGCATCTCATTCAGCAATAAGAAGCATAAGGCTGGCCCTGACTGGTGTGGTTCAATGGGTTGGGCATTGTCCCACAAATCAAAAGGTTGCCAGTTCAATTCCTGGACAGGGTACACGCCTGGGTTGTGGGCCAGGTCCCTGGTTGGAGGCATGCAAGAGGCAACTAATCAACGTTTCTCTTGCACATAGATGTTTTTCTCCCTCTCTTTCTCCCTCCCGTCTCCCTCTCTAAAAATAAATAAATAAAATCTTTTTTTAAAAGGAAGCATATGGCCAGCTTCATGGTACCCAATCAAAAGCAGCATCAAATGGAAAGAGGGAAAACAGTCTTTCTTCAGGTCAACTGTGGGGCACTATTAACATATTAATAAGCCCAGGAGAAAGCACAGAGTACTTGGCAAGTGGCAAGGGGAGGAGGTGGAGGCAGCAATAAAACTAGAAGAGCTGAGGCGGTCTTTAATTTTGTAGTCATTGCACAGGAAATCTGGGGTAGGTGTGTGGAGGGGTGGGAGTGGGAAGAGACTAAGAAATGCCAGTGGGCATTGCCTCCAAGAGGGGACTTAAGGATCACAGTGACTGGAAACAAACTAGGAGGTGCTTAGGGTAGGAAATCAAAACACTTAGAGGATGGCTGTGGCACTGAATAAGAGGTACCATGAAGATGGCAGGCAGGCCTCACCAAGAACAGCTTAGGAAGACACTGGGTTTAGGAATACTAGTGACAAAAACAAGAAAAATAAAATATTGACATCCTGACTTGGGAGATGCGGTAAAAGTGTAATAGAGAGGATGCCAACCATGACAAAGAAGAAGCCACCACCTGGTTCAGTGCACAAGAAGAATAAATGAGGCTGTCCTGGTCAGGTAGCTCTGTTGGTTAGAGCATTGTCCCAATCTGCCAAGGTTTATGGTTCAATCCCCAGTCAGGGCACATATAGGAAACAACCAATGAATGCATAAATAAGTGGAACAACAAATCAATGTTTCTCTCTCTCTCTCTCTCTGTCTCTCTCTCTCTCCCCCTCTTTCCCTCCCTCAAATCAATGAAGGCAGTTCCTCAGACAGTTAAACTCCTGAGTATATACTGAAAAGCACTGAAAACAGGTATTCAAACAAGTATTTGTACCCAATGCTCATAACAACACTATTCACAACCACCACAGGTGGAAGTGGAAGCAAACCACATGTCCATCAATATGCAGGAATCTTGAAAGCATGCTAAGTGAAAGAAGTCAGACATAAAAGGTCACATATTATATGAATCCATTTATACAAAATGTCCATACAGACAGAAAGCAGATTAGAGATTGTCAGGGGCTGGGGTGAGAGGAATGAAAAGTGACTGCTGAATGGCTGGAGTCTCCTTTGGGGGTGATGAAAATGTTTTGGAACTAGACCAAGGTGACAGGGGCACCACATTGTGGATGTACTAAATGCCACTGAATTGTACACTTTTAAAGGTCAATGTTACATGAATTTTGCTTCAATTCAAAAAATGAAAAAAGAATAAATGAAGGCAGCCAGGGAGCCTAAAGAACAAGGCCGAAAGATACTGTAATTGAAAAGCAAGGACAGAGGTGGGCAAGGAGCTGAGTTACTACCGTTCGTTCTCTAGTTCCACAGCAATCAATCTTTTTCTGCCAGAATCCTTGACAGGTGACATGACACACACATCTATGGGCATATTTAGGTTTCTTCAGATCTCTCAAGGAGCTAACGAATTCCAGCTTTTCTCTGCCCCTCAAGAAAACATACTGGAATACAAGTGAGGGATAAGGTCTGAAACTTACATTAATAGAGATATATAAAAACACAAAATATATACTATCAGTATAATAAATCATTCAGGCACATTGATATTAGCGTACTTCTTAGCAACCAAGTGGCCCTGGCTTCCATTATTTCACAGGGATACAATTTAAGATGAGAAAGCTACCCAAGGGCAAGACTTAATTAAGTCCTCAAGCACAAACAGGGTCCCAGTGCCTCTGAGACCTTCCTCCAGGCATGCAGCTTGGTAAGTGGGGCTCATGCTAGATGTTGGTCCTCACTCCCCCCCTGGAAGGTGAGCCTCTGTGCTGTATATAACCTGTTCAATGGTACGCAAAGGCCCTGAGCACACGCCTAGAAATACAGTAGGTTCTCCCCACTGTTGAAAATAGGGAGAACCTTAATCACCTTTTACCTAAGACATGTTTGAGACCTCGATAACTCTTCAGTGGTTCAATTCAGCTGGTACATTTGGGGGAAGGGTGCACTGGTCAATCCAATAAAGGTTTATAATGAAAGTCAACAGGATTAAGAGAAAAGAGGAAGTGCCAAGAATTCAGAAGGAAATGAGAAATTACAATGAGGCAACTGGAAATCCTCCCCCAGTAAGGTAAATACCTAAACCATTTTAGAAAAGCAGTATATTGAAAAGATTAGGGGCATGGTTCTGAAGTCAGATAGACCTGGTTTTAAATCCTGACTCTGTTACAGTGTAACTTGGGGCAAATTATTTAACCATTCTCAAAATTCAGTTTATTTATTTGTAAAAGATAAATAATATCAGCCCTGGTCAGGTAGCTCAGTTGGTTAGAGCGTCATCCCAGTACACCAAGGTTAGAGGTTCAATCCCCAGTCAGGGCACATATAAAGAATCAACCAATGAATGCATCAATAAGTCGAACAACAAATCGATGTTTCTCTCTCTCTCTCTCTCTAAAAGTCAATAAATTTTTTAAAAAGAAAGAAAAAGAAAAATGACACCTACTTCACAAGGAGGTTTTGAAGATTTAGATGAGCTACTGCATGCAAAGTGTTTCTCATTGTGCCTGGTACAAAGATGGTGCTCCCCCAAAACTAGTTATTACTAATATTCCAGCACCATGTTTATGGCAGAACCTGAAGCTAACAAAAATGCTAGGTCTCCTTTAACACTCCCAGATTTCTTAACTCCTAACCAAAGGGGCTAGATGGGGGCTTTCACAATAATCTCAACAAAACAAGTGAAATCTGAGTTGAAACCCTGAAAACACTCTGAATAATGAGTCTTTGTTTCCAAAGGAGAAAGACCACACCACGTCATCGGGCCACTGCCTGTCCTTCCCTCTCACTCTCCCATCACTGCCCTCAGGATCCCTGTGTCCTTCAGTCTTGGGTGTTTGTGCCACTTGCTCATGAACATGGCTGATGACCAGGGGCCCACCTGTGGGTCTTTCTACATCCCTGTTCTGTTGCCTCAGCTTCCAATACTACTCATTGGTCTTTGAGACATGGAAAACCATAACCCTCAGGAATTTCTCCCCATAGAAGTTATTCCTGGGTGTTGGCTTCAATGCCTTAAGCTATGGTCCCTTCTAACCCTGCATGGCTTCTATGGAGTGATGGAAAATGGGGGAAGAGGAAAAAGAGAGTACAGAGCCCAGGGACTCACACTCTTAAACTCTTGGTTCCTAAATTCAGGCTGACAGCTGATTAAGCAGATCTCAGTTTAACGTAAGGGGGTGGCTTTGAAATGCCGGAAACTGCAATGTGAACTTTACAATATAAAGAATGGACAAGAAGGCCCTTTTCTAAAATGGCCTATGCCCATTAAGATGAGAACTTCACTGAGGAGACCTCAGGCTAAGTGACCTACAGAGAAGTATGATCTGCCTGTCCAGCAAGGACTCTGCTGCTGTTGGGCCATCAGTGCCAGGGCATATAGAAAACCCACCACTCACCTCTACGGCTACTGTTACTTCTTGTCGTTTTTAAAACTACCTCTGAATCTTAACAGTTCATGCTTAAATGAGATGGAAAATTTACCTGAGGCTATGTAAAAACCTGGGGCATAAAGGGAGGCACTGCTAAAGAAAGTGGCTGAGATACTAACATAGTTTTTAAAGTCTTGCTAGATATAATGGTGATTTACTGAATGCTTTCCCTCTAGGATCAAAAAACAACACTGTATTTCAAAATGTTCTCAAGGTCTTAGTTTTCACAATAAGGCAAGAAAAAGAAATAAAAGCCACAAAACTGCACTTATTCTTAACTTAAAGATTATATACCTAGAAGGGACAGTGGTCAAGATAAACATGGTACTCGCCTCCTCCCACAATCACATCAAAATTACAACTAAACTACAACAGAGTCATCATTCAGAACTGCCTGAAATTCAGCTAAATGGCATTCCTACAACTAGGGAATTAAAGAAGAAGCCACATCCAGACTGGTAGCAGGGGTGGAGAATCAAAATGGGCTGAGTCCCACACTCACTTGCAGTGAATAAAAATCAGGAGGGACATCTCTGCTTCACAGGACAGGACACCCCTGAGGAACAACCTCACACTAGGCACACCAGCCCAGGGTTCCAGTACCAAGAAGAGAAGTCCCCGGAACTTCTGGTTATAAAAACCAGTGGGGATTGAGGCTGAGGAAGACGAAGGCTTCTGCAGTCCCAGGCTGTTCCTCTTAGGCCTGCCTGCACACAGACTTAATCAGACTCACTCTTCTGAGTTCCAGCACAGAGACAGCAGCTTGAAAGGCACCACAGGCATATGGAAGGAACTGAATGGTTTGACATCAAGGCAAGAGCTAGAGAAGCTTCTTTCTCCCAGAAAGAAGTGGTAGCAGAGGTCATTGTTCCTTTCTGAGACTTCCCCCAACAGAGCCAGCAGGTGGTCACAATATCTGAGACTCCATTAACTTGGCTTACACTGTTGGTCCCACCTTGGTGATTCCTTGAGACCCTGCTCCACCCAACCTGTGGGCCCTCCCAAGCTGTTTCCAGTGGCTTTTTCATATGAATGCTCTGTATAAGCTCATGCTCCAGATTTTGCTAAAATCTCTCAAACAAGCAGCATCTGGCCTCAGTGAGCCCTGTATTTCTCCCTAAGTGACCCCAGGACTGGCACTACCAGCCCCTCACCATGATTCACAGCTTGGATACCTCCAAGACCAGCACAAGTAGAAGCCATCTCCAGATCACTTTGTGGCTCATGCCAGGTAGCCCTGGGTAGAGTGCAGAATGTGGATGAGCTTGGCCTGAACCTCCTGAGAGGCCCCAGAGCCAGTGCACCCAGTAGACAACTTCAGACTATGTCAAAGCACCCCACTCAACCACCTCTACAAGTGACACACTCAAGGGGTGGACTCAGCCAGCACCAGAGCCCTGCTGAAGTAAGTCCTGCTATGTGGGGTGGGCCCCTACACATCTGATCCTTCACCATGGTCAGAGGTCAGTGGTCAGCGGTCACAGCCAGTCCTTGCAGCTGATAGACCTGGGGATAAATATGTCCCATTGATATGCTAACAGTAATCAAGGCTCAGCTACAACAAAAGGGTGCACCTGGAATGCCCAGCTTGGGTGATCAGGGAGGCAGCGCCACTGGACGCTGCAAGACACTCTACCAAGCCTGGGAGACATAGCAGCTCTACCTAATACATAGGAACAAACATAAGGAGGCTGCCAAAATGAGGAGACAAAGAAATATGGCTCAAATGAAAGAACAGAACGAAACTCCAGAAAAAGAGCTAAACAAAATGGAAACAATCAATCTACAACATGCAGAGTTCAAAACACTGGTAATAAGGATGCTCAATGAACTTAGTGAGAACCTCAGCAGCATAAAAAAGGACCAGACAGAAATGAAGGATACATTAACTGAAATGGAGAATAATTTATAGGGAAGCAAGAGTAGACTAGATGAAACCGAGAAAATCAGTGATTTGGAAGATAAGGAAGAAAAAACACCAAATCGGAACAGCAAAAAGAAAAAAGAATTTAAAAAAATGAGGATACCGTAAGGAGCCTCTGAGACAACTTCAAGTGTACTAACCGTCCCCATCATGGGGGTGCTGGAGGCAGAAGAGAAAGAGCAAAAAGTTGAAAACCTATTTGAAAAAAATAATGATGAGAAACTTCCCTAACCTGGTGAAGAAAACAGGTATACAAACCCAGGGAGTACAGAGAGCTCCAAACAAGATGAACCCAAAGAGGCCCACATGAAGACACATCATAATTAAAATGCAAAATTTAAAGACAAAGAGAGAATCTTAAAAGCAGCAAGAGAAAAGCTGTTGGTTACCTACAAAGGAACTTCTATAAGACTCTCAGCTGATTTCTCAGCAGAAACTTTGCAGGCCAGAAGGGACTGGCAAGATATATTCAAAGTGATGAAAAGCAAAGACCTACAATCAAGATTACTCTACCCAGCAAAGCTATAATTTAGAATTGAAGAACAGATAAAGAGCTTTCCAGACAAAAGCTAAATGAGTTCATCACCACCAAACCAGTGTACATGAAATGTTAAAGGGTCTTCTTTAAGAAGAGGAAGAAGAAAAATATTAAAAATATGAATGAAATGGTAATACATATCTATCAACAATTGAATCTAAAAATAATAACAAATGAACAAGTAGAACAGAAACAAACCTGTAGATACAGAAAACATTTTGATGGTTGCCAGATGGGAGGGAGGTTGAGGGGATGGGTAAAAATGGACTATATACTAAGTATAGTGTCAGATGGGTACTAGATTTGTCAGGATGATCACTTAGTAAATTATATAATGTCTAATCACTAAGTTGTATACCTAAAACTAATGTAATAATAATATGTTAACTGTAATTGAAAATTAAAAATGATTAAAAAAAGATTATGTACCTTGAAATCCCAAAGATCATGACAAACTATTAGAAGTGATAAATTATTTAGCAGGATTGCAAGATACAGGGTCAATATACAAAAATCAATTGTATTTACTATATACTATCAATAAGCAATTAAAAATGAAATTTCAAATACAGTATCATTTACAATAGTATCATAAATTATTAAATATGTTGGAATAAGTTTAGTAAGAGATGTGCAAGACCTTGACATTGAAAATTTTAAACCACTGCTGAGAAATTAAAGAAAACATAAGTGAAGAAATATTCTTCACTATCATTTTCACATTGAGTCTTCACTCATGTGAAGAATAAGTGAAACGTAAAGTGAAAATATAAGTGAAGACTCAATATTACTAAGATGTCCATCTCCCCCAATTTCTTTCCACTCAAAATCCCAACAGACTTTCTCTAGAATGTAATGAGCAAATTTTAAAATTTTATGGAAGGCTAGCAGATCATAAATAGACATGAGAATCAAAAAGAAAAAGTACAAAGTTGGAAGACTTAACAAAATTTTATAACTTACAATAAAGTGACACCAATTAATGAAGTGTGATTATACTGATGTCAAATTTGGACTGTTTGTATAGCCCAACAGAGAGTCCACAACTAACACACACACACACAAAATTCATTTTCTTTTCTTTTTTTTTTTTTAAGATTACATTTATTTTTAGAGAGAGGGGAAGGGAGGGAGGAAGAGAAACATTGATGTGAGAGAAAAACATTGATCAGTTGTTTCTCATATGCACCCCAAACAAGGACCAAACCCACAACCCAGGCATGTGCCCTGACTAGGGATCAAACCTGTGACCTTTCACTTTACGGGGCGACGCCCAACTGAGCTATGCTGGTCAGCGCCACATTCATTTTCAATAAGAATTTCAATAACATTCAATAGGAAAAGGAACACAGGAAAATCTTTCCAACAGAGATATTTGTATGGAACATACAATATGGAATATGGAAAGATATTTGTTTGGAAAAAATTGATCATAATCCATATCTCATACCATACCCAAAAATTAATTCAAAGTGGCTCACAGTCATAAAATCAAAAGACAAAACTAAATTTTCTAGAAGAAAATACTTCTATAAGACAATATCTTAATAATCTTGGGAGAGGCAAAGATTTATTAGACAGAACATAAAAATTAATCAGACAGCCTTTGCCGGGTAGCTCAGTTGGTTAGAGCATCGTCATGATACACCAAGGTTGCAGGGTTCACTCCCCGGTCAGGGCACATACAAAAACCAACCAATGAATGCATAAATAAATGAACAAAAATTGAGATATCTCCATCTCACTCTCTCACTCTCTCAAATCAATAAATAAAATTTTAAGAAATTAATTAACACATAGAAGGCCTAGTGATAAAGAACAAAAAGAATTAACTGGCCCTCATCAAAACTATAAGCCTCTCATGAAAAGACAAAGGGAATAAAGAGCCTTGCAAGTGGGAAAAATGTATAAAACTTATCTGACAAAGGACTAATATCTGGAATATTTTTAAAAACTACAAATCAATAAGATAATCCAATAAAAATGAGATAAAGACTTAAATACTTCATAAAAGATTTTTAAAATGGTCAACAAGTAAATGGCAAGGTCTTCAACCTCACTGGTTACCTAGGAAGTGCAAAGTATAGCCATAATGAGAGACCACTTCATACCCACTTGAATGACTAAAATTAAAAAGGCTGATAATGCCAAATGTTGTCAAGGATGTGGATCAGCTGTAATGCTTTTATCTTGCTAGTGAGAGTATAAACTGATACAAATACTATGAAAAACAGTTTGGCAGTTTCTTACAGAAATTAAACATACACCTACCCTATAACCCAGCATAGACCCAAGAGAAATAAAAGCATATGTCTACACAAAGTCTTGTACAACAAAGTTTATAGCAGTTTTATTTACAATAGCCCAAGCTACAAAGCACTCAAATTTCCATCAAGGGAATGGATAAATAGTTGTTTAGCCGAACCATGGAATACTACTTACCAATTTAAAAAAAAGTACCAACATAAGCAATGCCATTGGCAAACTCAAAACAATTCCTAGTGTCAATACCATACGCAAAAGAATACATACATACTATATGACTCCATTCATATATGAAGTTCAAGAGCAGGCAAAGTGAACCTGTTAGGGAAATTCACCCCAACAGCAGTTGTCCCAGGAACTGACTGAAAAGTGGCTTTAGGGAATATTCTGGGGGTGGCCGAAATGTTCCATGGGTTGATTTGGGTAATGGTAGTGTGGGTGTATACGCTGAACTATGTATGCAATTAAGATCCATGCATGTTGCTGTTTGTAAATTATTCCTCAATGAAGAAAAAACATTGCAACATAGGCAGGAATCTCAGAGACAAACAGGTATTTTTGACAGGTAAGAATTTATTGAGAAAAAAAGATAAGAACCCACACACAGCCTTTGCAAAACACTTGTGGAGACAATTAGGATGTAAAATATATATAAATTAGAAAAGGGTGCCATGAATCCTCAAATCACTATGGGACTGAATTCCTTGCCACTTAAACTTTTTTTTTTCCCCAGAAAGAGCTACCATACAGACTTACAATGGTTCAACTTTCAATTTTCAACTTTATGATGGTGTGAAAATGATAGGCATCTGGTAGAAACTATACTTCCAATACAATTTTTTCCCAGGCTAGTGATGTGTTGTAGATACTGTCATGCTGGGCGGTGGCAATGAGCCGCAACTCCCAGTCAGACATTCTCAGCTTACAATATTTTGAACTTACAACGGGTTTATTGTGATGTAACCCCATTGTAAATTGAGGAGCTTCTGTATTTAGAAAACGGGATTTAGATGAGGTTAGTCTAAGAGTCTGAAAATGTGGGAATGGTGCAGCCTAGCAGGCTTATAGGAGAATATAAGGAGGCTGAGGATGATGGCTGGGAAAAACGTCCATTAAATCTGGCCAACAGGAGGCTCCATTTCCAGTTCTGTTTACATATTTGTAAAATGAAGAGGCTTAATCAGATTATCTTTGCGATTCCTTCTGCTCCAAAACTTTTAACCAGTGACCTGGCCCGTGTGGCTCAGTTGCTTGGAGCAGTGTCCTGTACACCAAAACGTTGCCGGCTCAATTTCTGGTTAGGGCACATAGGCAACCAAGCTCTCTCTGCCTTCCTCTCTCTCTAAAATCAGTAACCGTGTTGTTGGATGAAGATTAAAACAAAAACAACAACAGTTTTTCACCTGTGAGTTGAAACCCTAGCTGCAGATAAGATCCAGAAAACTTTCGGAAAATGCCAATGCCCAGGTCCTGCCCAAAACCAATTAAGTCAAAGTATGGGGGCAGGGCGAGCATCCATTTTTTGTGTGTTTCTTTGTAATTCTGGACCCAGAGGCACAGGCTGAACAGACCCTTATGACATCTTTTTTTTTTTTTATTTAATCAACTTTACCTTTAAGAGCGGTTTTAGGTTACAGCAAAATTGAGTGGAAAGTACAAAAGTCCAATATACCCTGATCCCAAAATATCCACACCCTCCCCAACTATCAACACCCCTCACCAAAATGGTACATTTTTTGCAATTGAACCTACATCAACATATCATTGTCACCCAAAGCCCATAATTTACACAAGGTTACTAATGTCACTCTTAGTGCTGCCCATTCTATGGGTTTGGACAAAGGCATGACATACATTCATTATTATAGTAACATATAGAATAGTTTCACTGCCCTAAAAATTCTCTGTACTGCACCTATTCATGCCTCCCTTCTTTCTACACCCTGATAATCATGGCTTTTTTTTCTACTGTCTCCATAGTTTTGCCTTTTCCAGACGTAAAATAGTTATAATCATTAGCATATGGCCCTTTCAGATTGGCTTTCCACTTAGTAATAGGCTTTTACTTCCTCCGTGTCTTTTCATAGCTCATTTCTTCTTAGTACATTGTCGGGGCACACCAGTTTTTTGAACCCTTCACTTACGGAAGGACATCGTGGTTGCTTCCAAGCCTTCATAATTATGAATAAAGCTGCTATTTTAAACATCTGTGTGCAGGTTTTTTTATGGACATAAGTTTTCAGCTTCTTTGGGTGAATACCAAGGAGCATGGCTGCTGGATCATATGGTAAGAGTTATGTTTAGTTTTCTAAGAAACTGTCAACTGTCTTCCAAAGTAAATGTACCACTTTGCATTCTCAACAGCAATGAATAAGAGTTTCTGATGCTCCACATTCTGACCAGCATTTGGTATTGTCAATGTTTTGGGTTTTGGTTATTCTTACAGGTGTGGAGTGATATCTCACTGTTGTTTTAACTTACGGTTCCCTAATATTCTATAATACTGAACATATTTTTTCATATGCTTACCTGTCTTCTGGATGTCTTCTTTGCTCAGCTATTTATTCAGGTATTTTTGTCCATTTTTAAAATTTGCCTGTTCTTTATATTAGAATTGATTTTAAGATTTCATTGTGTATTCTGGATAACAGTCCAACATCACATGTGTCTTTTGCAAATATTTTTTCCTAGTCTGTGGCTTCTCTTCCTAGTTTCTTGACTCTGGTTTTTGCAGAGCATGTTTTTAATCGTAATAAAGTCTGGCTTATCAATTTCTTTTCATGAATTGTGCCTTTGGTGTTGTATCTAAGAAGTTATTGACCTGTCCTGGCTGGTGTTGCCCAGTGGACTGAGTGCTGGCCCGCAAACCAAAGGTCACAGGTTTGATTCCCAGTCAGGGTACATGCCTGGGTTGCAGGCCAGGTCCCCAGTAGGGGGCACATAAGAGGCAACCACACATTGATGTTTCCCTGTTTCTCCCTCCCTTCCCCTCTCTAGAAATAAAGTATTTAAAAATAAATAAATAAAAAGTTATTGCCCTAAGGCCAGCTAGGTTTTCTCCTGTTATCTTCTAGGAATTTTGTAGTTTCACACTTACATTTGGATCTGTGATCTATTTTGAACTGGTTTTTGTGAAAGGTGAATGGTCTAGTCTGGATTCTTCTTTCTCCCTCTTTTTTTTTTTGCATGAAGTTATTCCAGCACCATTTGTTAAAAAGACTATCTTTGCTCCCTTTGTGCCTTTGTGAAAGATCAGTTCACTATGTTTTTGTGGTTCTGTTTTTGGGCTCACTGTTGTGTTCCATTGATTGATTTTTTTTTTTCAATACCACATTGTCTTGATTACTACTGTAGCAAGAAGTTGGGTAGTGTCAGTCCTTTGACTTTGTTCTTTAATACTGAATTGGATATTACGGGTCTCGCCTCTCCATATAAACTCTAGAATCAGTTTGCAAATATCCGTAAGATAGCTTACTGGGTGTTTTTTTGTTTGTTTTTGTTTTTATTTATTTTTATCCTCACCTGAGTTTTCACTGTTTTTTTTAGAGAGAGAGGAAGAAAGAGAAAGAGATTGCGAAACATCGATGTGACAAACATCAATTGGTTGCCTCCCACACATACCCTAATCTGGGATCAAACTCACAACACCTAGGTGTATAGGACAACACTCCAACCAGCTTGAACCACGCTGGCCAGTGTGATGTGCTGGGGTTTTGATTGGAATTGTACTGAATCTATAGGTTAAGTGGGAATGAACTGATATCTTGACAACATTGAGTCTCCCTATCCATGAACATGGAATATCTCTCCATTTATTTAGTTCTTTGAATTTGTTCATTGGAGTTTTGTAGTTTTCCTCCTTGTACATGTTCTGTTAGCTATCTATTTCATTTTGGACAGTTTCAATGTAAATGGTAATATTTTTAATTTCAAATTCCACTTGTTCATTACTGGTATATGGAAAAGAGATTAACTTTTGTATATTTATCTTGTATCCTGCAACCTTGCTTTAATTGCTTATTAGTTCCAACAGGGTTTTTTCTCATGGAAAAAATAAGCTTTTATTTATAGACTTACAGTAAAGGGGGAAGCCTTCACTTGCAAGACAATTCTTCTGCAGTATGTACAACGTACTTCTTATTTCCATGGAATGAAATCAAATGCAGACTGAGATTACAGAGTATACAGCAAACACTGGGGACAGAGTAGTTAAAAGACAAAGAAATGAGGCCTAAACACACAAAACCCTTCATTGGGAACCGCTGACCACAGCCAGAACCAGGAATAGACCACACAATGGGGACGGGTTCCAGAACAGGTGGAAAGGGAGTGGGGTGAAGGTGGAAAGGGGTCACAGTGGGTTGTGGGTTTAGTACCAGGTAAATTGTTCTTGGTATTTACATACAAAATCAGTTGGCTATATTTGTTAGAAATATACATACCACATTGTCTTGATTACTACTGTAAAGAAAGATTTGATCATTACTTGCAAATCCATTGCTTCGCAATACCAACAGCATCAGAAATAGGGACAATTCACTCAGATTCAAATTTCAGTAGCAGGAAATATAAATCAAAACACCATTATTGGCCCTCAATACAAAGCATCTACCCCACCCAATCCTCCCACTTTGTTCCACCTCATAGCACCATCTGGAGACTGCCACTTCACTGCTGACATCCCCACACATACCACAGGAGTGTCACATGGCCTTCCCTAAGGCTGGCTGAGAGAAGTAGGAGAGAAAACAGGTCACAGACACCATGCTGCAAATCTTTCCCCACTTCCGACACCATGCTTCAAATCTGTCCCCACTTCCTTTCATAACACAAACTTCTTCAAGGATCTGGTCTTTCAACAGAAGTGATAAATAGCGCTTTTTTTTTGGTGGGGGGGGATCCTTAAAAAGAAGAGGGGATAACTCTGATTACTTCTTAAACCAGTAATCTCCTTAAAGCAGAGCAGTCCATAGATTCACAAAGTCTATCAGGTGAGGAAAGGTGTAGGAGGGGAAGGAGTCCTCTGGGCCCATGCCCAGTAGGGCTGGAGGAGCTGGTGGGTGGTCAGGACACCGTGGGCTCAGAGGTCTAGCCAGCCATGTATCCTCCACAGGAAAAGCTGCCAAGTTGGGGTGTTTGGTTTAAAAATTCCTGGTGGGGACAGGGAATCCCTGAAAGGAAACCTTTTTTTTTTTTTTAAGTGGCAGAAATGGGGAAGAAGAACAAGAGCTGTTGTCCAAGTGCTTCTATGTAAAAATAAAATTTAGGAAAAAAAGAGTCTCTTAAATGGTTCTGGGGGTTCTAAGTATGAACTGAAGGAGGATGAGACGAAGGTGGACAGTTTTTGTTGCTGGCCTGTCCTGTGGGACTTAGCTGGCCTCCATCTGGAGTTTCTTCCTGCTTTGGGGCTCTTCTGACATGACCCCAAGCTGGAGTCCGAGCCCCCATCAAGGCAGAGATGGTGCTTCCCCTGGTGTTGGTGTGGAGCCTGTTGTCTGAGAAGGAGTACCTGATCTGCAGTTGGACACTCAACTTCACCTTCTCCCATGCAGGGACTTGTTGGTCCAGAAGGGAATTCTGCCACTTGAAGCCATCAATATCTTGCTGGTGTATGTGGTTTTTCCTTCACATATGCTGGATATACTTTGCAGCTTTGTCTAAGACTTGGGCCCAGGATGCCTTCCCTCCTTGGAGTGATGGGACTGAGTCCTGCAAACTGTGAAAACTGTCTTGGAGATGTGGTCCCTATGTTTTTGTTCCAGTGCATTATGAAGTGTCTGTTTTCAGCCACAGATTGAAACCTCGGTTGTTCTTCATCGCTTTCCACCTCTCATTTCCTATGAGCTGGCAGGGAAGGGAAAAAGGTGGAGGGGAGGAGGAAGTCGCCACCACCAACAAACAGGTCCCCCCACTCACTCGCTCTCTTACTCACACACAGCCCAACAGGTTTAATTATTCTTTCAGATTGTTCTACAGAGATGATCTAGTCATCTCTGAAAAAAGGCAGTTTTGTTTCTTCCTTCCCAATCTGTATATCTTTTCTTTTCCTGTTTTACTGCATTAACCAGGACTTCCAGTACAATACTGAAAAGCAATGGTGAGAGGGGACAGCCTTGTCTTGTTCTGAACTTGGCAAGAAAGCTTTGAGATTCTTACTATTAAGTACAATGTGAGCTGAAGGTGTTTTGACATTAGATGTCTTTATCAAGTTGAGTAAGTTCACCTCATTCCTAATTTGCTGAGTTTTTTATCCTGAATACATGTTGGATTTTGTCAAATGCTTTTTCTGTATGTATTGTGTAATCATGTGATTTTTCTCCCTTAGCTTATTGATGTGATGGTTTATATTAACTGATCTTTTCCTTTTTTAATGGTGAACCAGACTTGTACACCTGGGATAAATTCCACTTAGTCATGATGTGTAATTATTTTTATACATTGTTGAATTCAATTTACTAATATTTTGTTGAGAATGTGCAACTATGTTCTTGAGACACAATGGTCTCTAGTTTTCTTACAATATTTTGTCTGTTTTGGTATTATGGTAATACTGACCTCATTGAATGAATTAGGAGTATTCTCCCTCTGGGAATACTATCCTCTGAAAGAGACTGTTGAGATTAGGTTTACTTTCTTCCTTAAATGTTTATTTTTTAAAGATTTTATTTATTTATTTTTAGAGACAGGGGAAGGGAGGGAGAAAGAGAGAAACATCAATCAGTCACTTAATGCATGCCCCCAACTGGGGACCTGGCCTGCAACCCAGTGATGTGCCCTGACCGAGAATCGAACTGGCCATCTTTAGGTCTGCGGGACAATGCCTAACCCACTGAGCCACTCCAGTCAAGGTTCTGCCTTAAATGTTTAGAATTTGCCAGTAAATCCATCTGGGTCCAGTGCTTACCACCGTGGAAAGTTATTAATTATTGATTCAATTTCTTTGATATAGGCCTATTCGGATTGTCTATTTCTCATGTAAGTTTTAGCAGATTGTAACTCTCAAGGAACTGGTCCATTTCACCTAAGTTATCAAATTTGTAGGCAGAGTTGTTCATAATATTCCTTTATTCCTTTATAATGTCCATGGGATCCATAGTGATGCCTCCTCTTTCATTTCTGATACTAATAACTTGTGTCTTTTCTCTTTTTTTCTTAGTTAGCCTGATTAGAGGCTTTATTGATCTTTTCAAACAACCACTAGCTTTTGGTATTGACTTTTCTCTACTGATTTCCTATTTCCAATTTCACCGATTCCTGATGCAATTTTATTTCTTTTCTAGCTCTTTTTGGAATTAATTTGTTCTTCTTTTTCTAATATCCTAAGGTGTCAGATTAGATTATTAATTTTAGATTTTCCTAATACATGCAATCAATACTATAAATTTCCCTCTACGTACTGCTTTCACTGTATCCCACAAATTTTGATGTTGTATTTTCTTTTTTTAATCCTCACCTGAGGGCATTTTTTTCACTGCTTTTGGAGAGAAAGGGAGTGAGGGAGGGAGAGACAGAAACATCAACTGGCTGCCTCCTGTACGTGCCCAAACCAGGGACCGAACCCGCAACCCAGGCATGTGTCCTCACTGGGGAATCCAATCGCAACCTTTTGCTTTCCGGGAAGATGCTATAACCAGCTGAGCCACACCAGCCAGGGCTATATTTTCATTTTCAATTAGTTCAAGATATTTTTTAATTTCTCTTGAAATTTCTTCTTTGACTCGAGTAATTAGCAGTATTTGGTTTAATCTCCATGTATTTTGAGAGTTTCTATCTATCTTTCTGTCATTAATTTTTAGTTTAAGTCCACTGTGGTCTGAAAGAGAAATTATATGATTTCTATTCTTCTAAACTTGTCAAAGTGTGCTTTATGACCCACAATGTGGTTCTTCTCGGTAACTGTTCCATGTGCGCTTGAGAAGAATGTATAATATGCTGCTGTTGGAAGAACAAGTTTATAAATGTTAATTATATCCAGTTGATTGATGCTGCTGTTGAGTTCAACTATGTCCCTACTTATTGTCTGCCTGCTGAATCTGTCCATCTCTGACAGGGGGGTGTTACGGCCTCCAGCTCTAATGGTGGATTCACCTGTTTCTTCTTGAAGTTTCATCATTTTTGCCTCAGGTATTTTGATGCTCTGTTGTTAGTCACATACACATTAAAAGTTGTTAGGACTTTTTGTTGTACTTTATCAGTATATAATGCCCCTCTTTATCTCTGATAAATTTCTTTACTCTGAAATCTGCTCTAAAATTAATATAGCTACTCCTGCTTTTTTTTTTTTTAAGGAGGAAATCCTGTCACATGCTTCAACATGGATAATCTTTTTCTAACATTTTATTTATTTATTTTTAGAGAGAGGGGAAGGGAGGGAAAAAGGGGAGAAAAACACTGATATATAAGAGAAACATCAATCAGTTGCCTCTCGCATGCCCCCAGCCAGGGACCTGGCCCACAACCCAAGACTGTGTCCTGACTGTGCTCACTTTATATATATATAAAGTGAGTTTCCTGTAGACAACATACAGCTGGGTCTTATCTTGGGATCCATGTGACAATTTTTGATATTTATTTATTTATTTATTTCCTCATTTGAGGGCATGCTTGTTGATTTTTTCAGAGAGAGAGGACAGGGGTGGAGGGAAGAGAGAGGGAAAGAAACACTGATGGCTGAGAAACATCGACGGGTTTTCTCTTGCATGCACCCCCGACCAGGACCCAACCTACAACCTAGGTATGTACCCTGACTGGGAAATGAACCCACGACCTTCTGGCTTACAGGACAACACTCCAACCAACCGAGCCACACCAGCCAGGGCTGACCATGTCTTTTAATTGGTATATTTAGATCACTGATGTTTAAAGATACATAAGCTTATCTATATAAGCATACATAATTAAATATATTGTTATTATTATTTTGAATACCTGTTATCTGTTAGATTAAGAAAAAAAAATATTTTACTTTAACATATTCACTCTCCAATGCTCTTCCTTTCCTTATACAGATCTGAGTTTCTGACCTGTATCATTTTCTCTCTCTCTGAAGAAGTTCTTTTAACATTTCTTGTAAGACAGGTCTATTGGTAATAAAGTCCCTTGACTTTTGTTTGTCTGAGGAAGTATTTCTCCTTCACTTTTGAAAGATAATTTCATTAAGTTGGTGGGGTTTTTTTTCTTGATATTTTGAATACTTCACTGTCTTCTTGCTTGCATGTTTTCTAAGATGTCAGATGTAACTCTTATCTTTGCTCCTCTATAGGTGAGGTGTTTTCTCTCCCCTCTAGCTTATTTCTGGATATTTTTTCTTTGACTTTCTGAAATTTGAATGGCTGGTGGTAGGGCAACATTTATTCTGCTTGGTGTTCTCTGACCTTCCTGGATCTGTAGTTTGACATCTGACATTAATTTGGGGAAATTCTCAGTCATTATTGTTTCAGCTATGTCTTCTGTCCCATTCTCTTTCCTCTCCCCTAATATTCCCATTATACATATGCTATATCCTTGGTAGTTGTCCCACAGTCCTTGGATAGTCTGTTCTTTTTCTTTTTTTCCAGTCCTTTTTTTTTCTTTGCTTTTCATTTGGAAAGTCTATTGTCATATCCTTAAGCTCAGAGATTCTTTCTTTGGCCGTGTCCAATATACTACGGTATTTTGAGCTGTATAATTTCTTTATTATTCTTTCTTAGAACGTTCATCTGTCTGAAAACATTATCCATTTATTTCTGCATGTTGTCTACTTTTCCATTAAAGTCCTTAGCACATTAATCACAGATTTTTTAATTCCTAGTTGGATAATTCCAACATTTCCACCATTTCTGACTCTGCTTCTGATGCCTGTTCAGTCTCTTCAAACTGTGTTTTTGCCTTTTAAATGCCTTGTAACTTTTTTATGAAAGACATGATATACTGTGTAAAAGGAACTGCAGTACACAGTGACATGTCAATAAGTGGGGTGGTGGCAAGGGGGTAGGCAAGTGTTCTATTGTGCTATGATTAGGTCTCAATCTTTTGGTGAGCCTGTTTCCCTGGAATGAACTTCACTATTGCTTCTCAGTTACCACTCCCACCCTTAGGTGTAACAGTATGGCTAGCATGGGCTGGAGTAGGTATTTCCCTTCCCCCAGGTAGGTTAGGCTCTGATAAAATAGGTTCTCCTTAGGGCAGGCCTTCTTAAGAAGAACAGAATGCTCTGGCATATTTCAGAGTAGTTCCTTTCCCTTCGCCCTGCTGGAAGCACAAGGGGATTTTCCTCCAGTATTCACTGGAAGTACCTGGTAGAGCTCCCGGAGGGTAAAAGTCACAAAAATATGAGGGTCCCACGACTGGGCTCCCCTGAAGTTTCTGTGGTTTGGTTTGGTTTTATTGAGATATACTTGACATACAACATTGTGTAAGTTTAAAGTATATGATGTATTGATTTGACACATTTATACACTGCAACATGATTACCGTCAAAGTATCAGCTAATACCTCTATCACGTCACATAATTACCCTTTCCTTTTTGTGGTGGGAACAATTAAGATCAAGCCTCTAACCAACTTTGAAGTTTATAATACAGTATTGTTAACCATAATCACTATTCTGTGCATTAGATCTGCGCCCTAAAGTTTTTAACTCTCAGACTCACCCATGCAGAGCCTCTAGCAATTTGTCAATAGCAGTTGAGGTTTTCCTACCTTGGCACTGGTTCCCATTGAGGTTTCTGCTCCACTATGTTTTAAAATTAACTATATTTTTGCCCTGACTAGTGTGGCTCAGTGGGTTGCTAGTTGTCCTGCAAGCCAAAAGGTCGCCATTTGGACTCCCCGTGAGGGCACATGCCTGGGTTGCAGGCCAGGTCCAGGTTGGGGAGTGTGCAGGAAGCAACTGATCAGTGTTTCTCTCCTTCTCTTTCTCCCTCCCCTTCTCTCTCTCTGAAAACAAAATCTCAAGAAATTAACTAAAGTATAACATATACAACAAAATGTACCCATTTTAAGTGAATAGTTCCATGAGTGTTGACAAATGTATATGCTTGAATAACCTTACCCTTTTGCCTCCATTATTTTTTAAGCTCCCTAGATGATCAAGTATGCAGCCAGCATTGAGAAACACTGTTCTCTCATTCTTAGTTGCCAATTAAAGCCTTGGAACTATTGATTGTGAGGTTATATACTTATTTCTTGGTCTTGGTTTGTTTTTGTTTTTTTTTAAGATTTTATTTATTTATTTTTAGAGAGAAGGAAAGGGAAGGGAGAAAGGGAGGGAAACATCAATGTGTGGTTGCCTCTAGCTCGCCCCCTACTGGGGACCTTGCCCCACAACCCAGGCATGTGCCCTACCTGGGGAATCAAATTGGTGACCCTTTGGTTCGCAGTCCGGCACTCAATCTACTGAGCCAAGGCAGCCAGGGCTGGTCTTGGTTTCTTAACATCTCTTGTTCCTGGAGAAAACATCTGTAAACACCACCCCACCACAGGGGTCCCAATTTGCTGATTCCTGGATACAGAAGCAGACTTAAAGTAGAGATTAAAAATTTATTTAAATGGTCAAGTAATCCATCTATCCTTCACTTATCTATGGAACCTGTACCTATTTCCCATAGCCGGCTCCTCCCTACCTTTCTCAATTTTAGTTGCCTCTTTCTTCTGCCTGCCCACCTTCCCTGGGGAATGCAGTAGCCTCTTCTCCCATCAGACCAGGTTCCTCATCATGCGCTTGGCACATCCTTGCTTATTCCGTCTGTCTTCATCATCCCTTATCTCTACCTATCTAAGCCCCCTTCATTACTTAAGTCCAAGTTCAAATCCCATCTCCACCACAAAGCCTTTCTCCCCAGCTAGATTACGTGGTACTTGAGCACATAATCATGCTCCATGTGTCGTTAGAGCTCACCTTACTCTCATTGTTTTAAATAATCAAATTCAATTAAACAAATATGAGGCCAGGTGACAGCTTTCTTTGATGCAAGCATAATGCTATATCCTGGGCGAGAGAGTGGTGACTAAGACACAAAACAGACATGACATACTCTAAACAAGTGTAATAAGCTTCACCTAGAGGTAAAACTTATCTGCGTGCTGGGGAGAACATATCAAAGGGATATATTATTTCTGATGTGTGCCATTTATCTATGCAAGAACATCATAGCTCTTGGAATACCAACCGGAGTTCACATTTCTTCGTATCTCCTGGAGCTCCATATACCACGAGGTCAAATGTTTATTGGCTGGACCTGAACTCACAGAACAAGCACCCTTGGAAAGGTGTGGCGTCATTATAGGGGGCAATTTAATACCAAGCTTTCTTATTTTTCATTTTCTCCTCTTTCCTTTCTACCTCACTGTCTCCTTCCTTCTCTGTTCTTTGTCCCATCACCAGTCTTCACTGGCCTAACCCTGGACCAGCCGGATCCCTAGGACATTCTGGTCAGGTCAGCGCTTAGCTCTGTACTTCTTTACCTCTTCATCCCTGTTTATTTCTTAGCTCGTCCCATCCGGAGGGAACAGTAAAGGCCTAAGGTTTTCCACCTTGGCTACCCATTAGAATCGCCTGGAAAGCAGGTGTTCGGCTCTCCCGTCCCTCAAATCTAATTATTGACTTTAAGTGAGGTCTTGATATGGATAGTTCTTACCGTTTCCCGGGTGATCCAAATGGCAGCCAGGCCAAGAGACACCAGGACACACTAAGGGTTTCAAAAAGCCTGCACCTGCTCAGCTGAGGGTGATGGCCCCCAGAGATAACCAAGAAACCTGGCATGTGCAAAGAGAATGGCATCACTTGCACCGGGAGCAGAGTAAGGACAGGTGCTTCATATCTCTAGCATCTCAGCTCCAGAATGACTGTCACTCACCAAGTTGAAGCCAACATCTTGGCTAGAAGATGGTTGGGGAGAAGACAGATTTGTTAACAGGAATGTTGAGAGCAAGGAGGCAGACTGCCCTGTAAAATAAGAATCGTGTGCTCTTGATGGGGTAGAGAGAAGATTGAAGACAGTAATACCTGAAAAGTAGCTGGCACTGCATTAGTTCTCAATAAATAAAAGCTTTCACATTGATGGCTTATATTCAAATTATTTGTACAAGAAGAAACAGCAAGTAAATTTAATTTCATTTTACAGGCTGGGACACAGAAGTTTCTAAAGTAACTTTCCTGCTTTTCCATCCCCCGCCCCACCCCCACAGGTCAGCTCACTGCACAAGTCAGCTCACTTGTCCCATCACCATGGGAGTGTAATGGCTAAGATGTGAGTACTTCAACTTGACTGCAAAGGTTATTCAGCACAAAAGAGGTAAATAACCTTTCTTAACTTCAGTTTTCTCACCTGTAAAATGGGAACAACATAAAGGTTCCTATCCCTCACAGGGCCATTGAGAAGAGTAAATGAGATCACATTTCAGTGCACATGCTTGGGCTATTATTGTTCTAGCTGTTAGAGCACTCATCACTCTCTTACATAATAAGTGATTTACTTGCCTCTGTGCTGCTTATCTAACTCCCCAAGCCATTTATCTCTAGTTTGTAAACTCACTGTATTTTTCATTTAGTTTTTAAAAGAATTATATCACACATATAAAGGAATGTATATGAATGGTTTCAAGAACTGACACCTGTGTACCATCCTTCCACTGAGGAAACTGACATAATCAATTCCTTGAAGCCCTTTGTGCTTCTCTGCAATCACGTCCCCGTCTGTCTCCCCCAAAATAACCACCTTCCTGAAGATTGTTTCCTTAATTTTTAAAATCAAAAATAGATGAATCCCAGCAACTATTTTTCATCTTTGTACCCCCTGGAACTTCATAGGCATTCAATAAATGGTGGGTAAACAGGTGACTGTCCTAGCAGAACTAGATCTAGAGCCAGAACAGGTTTTTTACTTCTTAGCTGTTTAACCTTGGGCAATCCCAGGTTCCATGCTCCCTGGGTTCCCTTCCAGCATAAGGCTATGATTCATCCAGGAGAGGTTCCCTGGGCCTGGGACCTGACATTCATAAAGACTATAGCAAGCGACTGGAGTAAATATCAGAGCATCCCAGCTGGTGTGTCAGGGCCCACTAGCGGGCTTCAAATGGGTAACATGTGCAAAGTATCGACCCCTTGAGTTGCAGGGACAGCAGAACCCTAGGAATGTCTGCACCCAACCACAGGCATCCTTATCTCTTTACCCCCATATACACGATTTTTAAAAAATATTATCTTTTCCTGTCTTTTTCTGTATGCCAATAGGGAAAAGGTTGACAAGCACTATATGAGATTATGTTGAGTGAGAGGTTAGATTCAACCTACAAATCCAGGACCTTTGGTGGGTACTCTCTTTCCCCTTTCCAGAGGCCACTGGACCACTAGAGCTGTCATATCAGTAATTTCTGGCCTACAGAGCCACCTAGAAGAGATGCAGAATAGAAATAGCTTAATGCAAGGAGAAAGGAAGACTTGAAAAAAGGGCCGGCTTCAAGGTCCTACCCTCTGTTCAGAGGAACCTTGTCCCAGGCTTTCCCTGCAGCCGAGGCAGAGAGGCAGGAATGTGCCCATGAGAGCAGACCTGGGAGGCCGTGTCCAGGGCTCCCTGCAAGGAGACTCTGAACTCCCCGCAGGCAGCCCAGCCCAGCTGCTGCCCAGCCACAACTGTTGGCAGGGAGTCTCCAGGTCTAAAATTAGCCTCCAGCTCTCCACCCAGGCAGTTCCACCACTCACGCTGGCAGACAGGGCCCTGCGGTGAGGTAATGACTGAGAGCCTGTCTGTCTCAGGACAGCAAGGGGTTAGGAGAAGGCAGCACAGAACAAAGTCCTGCTCTCCCATCGTGGTCAGCCTCAGGCTGGAAACGGGGAGCCCAGGAAAAGCAAGAGCATTTGTGTGTATGGCATTTGACTATGGCTTTGCTTCTGCTTTTCCTCCACGTCTGCACCGATAAGGTGCGCCCTGTCCTATTCTTAACTCCAGGAACACACACACACACACACACACAAGGAAGGCAAACTTTTACTGGGAGCTTTAAGATCTGCCAGGTTTTCAATTTTGCCACCACAACCTTGTGAGGTCAAGATCATTATTCCCGCTACACAGAACACCAGGGAATGCTCATCAAATTAGTTGACCTAAGTCGGCGACCCTGTGAGGAAAACTCCAGAAGGGCCTGCCCCCTTCTTTTGGAGGGAAAGTCAGCTTTCTGGAGGGGTATCTCTAGGGCAAGCTCCCTCCCAGGGGCAGAGCCTGAGCCCCTGACTCACTGACCCCCACCTCTAGCTCCCTCAGCTTCTGATGGTCTGGTCAGGAAGCCTGTGGCTGGAGCTGCCGAAATAGGTGGTCAACCCAAAAGCCAACACCTGGACAGATGTCCCTCCCACCCCTGGGCTGAGCACACAGTGGAGTTTCTGTGATGGCTGCCCAGGGGGCAGGGAGGGGGCGGTGAAGCTCTGAGTGGGGATTGGTCCATGGTCCATAGCTCAGAAGTACAGAAGAGGAGCGGGAGGGCTATGAGGATGACGACTATGGTCAGGCACCGGGGCCTGTGGAAATGCCCCCCAAAGTCACTGGGTCTCTCCAGCCAAAACCTTCCCAGAGATCCTTTCCCTAAGGACTATTAGCCAGGGCTCATCCAACCTCAGGCCCTCCCTCCTGTCCCCACCTAGGGAACCAGTCCTTCTATACCCAGGTGAGTAGCAGAGGAGAAAGCATAAGAGGAGGAAGGCGGAGGACGGAGGCTGCCTCTCCCAGTCCTAACTAAATGAAAAGACAGGGTCACACAGCTAGGTGGCTGGAGTCAGGATTCAAATCAGGCATCTTCTCTGAGTCTCCTTTTTCTAGTCTTTCTATGGCCACTTCCAGCTGGAAATCCTCAGTGCTGATGCAGATATCTCTTTCTTTAGGAATAACGTCAGAGCCAGAGGGAACCAAGAACCCAGTCAGCCAACCTTCTCATTTACAAATAAGAAAACTGAGGCCCAGAAGGCAGGACGGACTTGCTCAAAGTCACAGAGCCAGTTCATATCAGAACCAAGTCTGGGACCCAGATCCACTGACTCCCAGCCCAGGGCTTTTAGCCCTAACCACGTGTTTAAGAGAAAAAAGACATCCAGGCTCTCTTCTAGCCAAAATTCACTATGATTCTGTAACAGGTTTCTACTTTTCTCCTCTACTATGACAGGCCTCAGCTGGTCACACAATTCGCCAGTGACTCTTCCTACTCCTGGGCCGAATATGCTGGTTTCTTCTTAGACCTTCCGGACCTGTTGCTCACTTTTTCCCTTATCAAGTCTCCTTAGAAGTATGATCTCCTCCTTCATATTTCTCTAACTATTCATTTTGTCTCTCTTATTGGCTAGTTGTAGCCAGCCAAAAGTATCCCCAGGTGTATCCCCTTCTACTGCTGAAGATTCCAAGTCCTGCCCCCTTACCCCAAGTTCAGCAGTCCAAGGAACAACAGTTCGCCGGTCGCGGGGAGCGCTCCGGGCAGGATAAGACAGTGACACCATCAGAGCCACGCCATGAAACAAACTGTCCTCAGCAAGACTTCAGTCATCAAGAGAGATTCTAGACTACATGCACGGATGGCCTGCTGAACTTCTGAACCATCGCACACATCATACCTCGTGCTGAGGGTCAGCACGCCCGCGAGGGAGCCCCCCGACTCCTTCAGTGGGCTTAACAGGTATGTCTGTGCCAACCTCTCGTGCCTCTTAGTTTCTCCTCTGTATAAAGGAAGTAGCAAGCTGTACCTTCTCCCTCCTGGTGAACTCTAGGATTCGCCCTGCCAGATGGGTGTCATTTCCCAACCCCATTACTTCACATGCACCCATAAGCTGTGGTAGAGGAGAACAGGTAGAACAGGTATCTTCCCCAACAGGCAGAAAGGAGAAGCAGCAACCTCTGATCCTAAAATGCGACTGCAGCCTAAGTTGCTCCAAGTTCCCAAGAGAAAGGATCCCCGTGAAAACAAGGTTCTATTGTTCTCCCTTGCCTTCTACTACTTCCCTCACATGATTGACTCACGAAAAACCTGCCAGCTAGGGAAAGTGTTCACTGCCCCGGAACTTTCCAACTTCTCAGAGATATAAAGGAGCAGAAAAATATAGAAAAACAACTCTGTCTTGGACATTTTTTTCTTGGTTTTAGAAGAAACAACTTTGGATGTTTTTTTTCTCTGCCTCTCAGGCCTTCCAATTTCTAAATATATCAAGTAGAACCATTTTGAGCAAACCAAGTTATGTACAATATATGTTTACCTTGCTAAACTAGCAGAAAACGACTTTAGATTTATATGGGGTGCTTAAAATATTTCGTAACTGTTTTCCTAAAAATATTATATTTCCATTTCCCAGAAACTGAACCTCCCTAATTTTTGTATCAACGAATACTTTAGGCATTTTGTGCCCATGCTTTTTTCTCAAAGTGGTAAATAACAACTTTTAATTTAATAGCTCTTGCTTCTATAACAGACAGGTGGTATTTCCTGAGAAATATAATTAAAACTTCACCATTGTACAATGTTCCTTATGCAAATATTTTTCCAATTTTTATGCATCAGAGTCAATTTCTTATTCAACATGCCAACTCAGGTTTGAATATTATTTTTTTCACCTCCTCTCTGTACTCTTCCCTATTCTGAACCCACTTATTGTCACCTTCTGTGATTTTTCTTCAACTTGTCATCCATTTCATCTTTTACCCCCACATAGAATGGCCAGTAATGGACTTCCGCTTGCTGACTAGGACTAAGATTAGGAAAATACCAGCTCTCATCAGCTTGTATCTTTCTACAGAGATGAGAATAAGGGAGAAGACAGCGATTGTTTTTAAATACACACTTTTCTATCAAAGAGGTTGGCGATTCCTGTGTTCCAACACTCCTTTGGTTTAAACCAACTTTATTTATTCCTATTCCCCATCCCTCCTCAACTCAAAGAGGAAATCATAACTCCAATTCTGTTTTGTTTTTTAAAAGAAGCTCTAGAGACCGAGGGACAACCATATGAACACACAGGTCATCAACAAATCAAGGAGGTCTCAGAAGCCAAACCTACCAACATCTTGACCTTGGACTTCAGCCTCCGGAACTGTGAGACAATAAATTTCCATTGTTTAAGCCAACCCCTCCCCCAAAATTTAAAAAAAAAAAAAGGCTCTACACTTGTTTAGTAATATGGACTCTATTCTGATGATGGGAGAAAGAGGAACAAAGGGACCTATTAAATAAGCAATGTCAAGTCTTGGCCTGCCCTGTGCAATGTGAGAAATTAGTATCAAGTCAATATCAATACAGGGTGTCACTGGAAAAACTCCAGAAAAGCCACAAATTAAGTCCAACAGCAGCTGAACTGGGCACATGATCCAGTTCACCTAGCTAGGTGGCAATAACTTCAGCTAGCTCACTGGCAAGAAAACATAAATAGACTGGAGAACAGGTTACATGCCTGTCAGATTGCTCGGACAGGTAGAAAAAAAAGGGCCCCATGAAACTCAGACATTAAAAGGAGCATTCTCAGCAAACAAAAAGGGGATGAGCAATGGCAGAATGGCAAGTAGCACAGGGTGCGGTAAAGAGCACTACCAAAGCATCAGGAGTGCTGAGCCCAGCTCTGCTCTTAAGGCCGGTGCTTAAAACTCTAGGTCTTACATTCTGCATTGGTAAAGTCAGGAGACTGGGCAAACGGAAGTATTTTAATGTATTTTAAGAGGTAACTCAAATAAATCTGTAGTGACTGCATGGCAAGCTATTTGAGAAAGGTACTGAGACTGAATCTGGGCTCAATAAAAGAATTTTATGTTTTGCCCTGGCTGGTGTGGCTCAGTGGATTGAGTGCTGACCTGCAAACCAAAGGGTCTCTGGTTCGATTCCCAGTTTAGGGCACATGTCTGGGTTGTAGGCCAGGTGCCCATTAGGGGGCGCACGAGAGGCGACCAACTGCGCGTTGATGTTTCCCTCCCTTTCTCCCTCCCTTACCCTCTCTAAAAATAAATAAATAAAATCCTTTTTAAAATTAAGAAATAAAAACTAAAAATTAAAAAAAATAATTTCATGTTTTAATGGAGATGTCTGCCATTGGCCTGGAATAAGAAATGCAGGTATTTTCCATCTTAGAATTTAAAAATCTCTGAGGTCTGCCCTAGCCAGTGTGGGGCTCAGTTGGTTAGCGCATCGTCCCATAAACCCAAAGGATGTGGGTTCGATTCCCAGTCAGAGCACAGGCCTAGGTTGCAGATTTGGTCCCCAGGCTGGGCACATACGAGAGGCAATCAATCGATGTTTCTCTCTCATGTTGATGTTTCTCTCCCCTCTCCCTCCCTTCTCCTCTGTCTAAAATCAATAAGCATGTCCTCAGATGAGGATTTAAAAAAAACCCTGAAATCCATTCTTGTCCTCGGATTCTTTGTGAAAGGCAATATCCAAAAACCAATCAAAGAGAGAAAAGGGGCTCTAAAAGCTGGTTAAATGATAAACAATAATAGCATCTAATAATTATTAAACATTATGTATCAGAAACTGTTCTAAGTCCTTTAATATGCATTATTTCACTTAACTGTCACAAGAAAAACCCAATAAGGCAGGAACTATTAATATTCCCATTTTACAGATGAGGAACCAAGGCACACTGAGGTTCAGGAATCTGCTGATGAAGACCCAGCTGACTAAGCCTTGGAGCTGGGATTCAAACTCAGGCAGTCTCACTTCAGAGACTTGCTCTTGACCACCATTATGATGAAGGAAGACAAGGAAGAAGAAAGACACTAGCAGATGGAATGGAGGACACAACAGCAACCTCAGACATTAAGGCAGAAAGGAGAGCTGTTCTCCTAAGGAGGAAACGGGGCCACACTGAAGGCTGTGCAGACTTAAATCTAAGTTAAACACCTGCCTCTTCCAAGCACTCCATCAGTGCTTGTGGAGAGCAAATGGCCAGGACAAATACCCTGGAGCCATCTTTGGCTTCTCTAAAAAACCTAGTTAAAGTGCACAAGACCAACCCATAAGTGGGATTAAAAGAAAATATCAACTGCAAGTTCGAGACCACTTAAGTGCAACAAAACTTCCAAAAAAGAGGGAGGTCAGCTGTGACCAAAATAACTGAACGAGGCTTCAGGGAAGAGATGGGATGATGGGCAGTTTTTAAAGGCAAGCAGGAGTATCATGACACTGGGGAGCAGCATTCAAGAATCAGAGAGAAGCCCTGGCCACATGGCTCAGTTGATTAGAGCGTCATTCCATACACCAAAAGGTTAAGAGTACTATCCCCAGTTAGGGCACATACCTAAGTTGCGGGTTTGATCCCCAGTCGGCGTGAATACGGGAGGCAACCATTCAGTGTTTCTCTCGCACATTGATGTGTCTCTCCCCCTGTCTCTCCCTTCCTCTCTCTCTCAAATCAATGGAAAATACCCTTGGGTAAGGATTAAAAAAAAAAAAAATCTGGGAGAAGACCAGCCGAAGGTAGGCAGAACTCAAAGCAGAGTTCTCTACGGATAAGAAGTGAGGGTGAAGCTAATTCTCTCTGAATGGTTACTTCCAGAGTTCACACACACTCATTTGCATCTCCTAGCAGAGGGACTGTTTTCTGGCTCTCTTTCCCCCGCCTAACATGTGTGTCCTGCAACTAGAGTAAAGGGACTTAATTGGAAAGACGTCCCCAAGTCAATCAAACTCTGAGGACCTAACATGTACCAAGTATTGGGCAAAGCACTCCGGCAGAGTTCTTAACTAGGGGTTCATGGATAGATGTCAGGGGCCCATGGACCTTCCCAAAATAGCATGCAAAATATATGAAGGGGCAGGCAAATTTCTGGGGAGAGAGTCCACAGTTTCTTCATCAGATTCTATAAGTGCATGTAAGCCACAAAGGGTAAAGAGTCCCTGTACCAGGGTGATAAAAGGGAAAGAAAGGATGCTCAGGTCTAGCACTCTAGAAATTCACAATCTCTTGGGGGAAGACAAACACAGACATAAATAACTCTGAAGCAAGGCAGACTTTGATAAGTGCACTAATGGAGGTACCAAAAAAAAAAAAAAATGCTGGGAGGGAACAGGGAGCAGAGTTCATTCCAAACGGGCTGTTAATAGGATACACTCTCCCCACATCCTGGTTTTGGGATCCAAGTTTGTAACGAGGAAAACAACCCCAGGCTCAGACAGAGCCCCTGGCCAGCACCTCGTTCCCTGGTACTCCCAGTAGAGTTGAGGTTGACTCTTCCTGCCAGGGAAGTGAAGGAGGACACTGCTTTCAGGGCAATGAGAGGCAGTAGGAAGGAGATGATCATCCTCATAAGAACAATGGCCTTGTTCCACATTTTCTGCTCCTCTACCCAGCTCCAGTTCTCTGAATTCCTGGGGTGCTTGTAATCCTGACACTCAGTACTTCATCCTTAATCATGTTCTTTACCCCTAAATTACCTGTGTTAGGAAAGTCTCTTCTCAGAGAATTCCCTCACTCTCCAAGCTGGTCTTTTCTCTTACCCCTCCACCCAGAAACTTGGTGCCATTGGCATGTTTCATTTTCTCCCCAAAACTTATCACCATCTGGAACTCTTCTCTATTTTCATGTGTTTGTCATCTGTCTCTTCCTCATGAAACGCAAGCTCCATCAAAGCAAAGCCTTTAAATTTCTGGTCCCCTTCTATGTCCCTAATTCCTACAACATTGTCAGGCACATTTGAGTGAGTGCTCAATAAGTATGTATTGAATGAAAGAGTATCTGTCTCCTAGTCCCTTTGTATCCAAGTCCCAGAAAGAAAAGTGTTAGGAGAAATGAAAGCACTTTTTTTCTCCTGAGAACATTTTTGAGATGCTGGGTATGCAAGATAGCCCTTAATTAAAATGATCACAGCAGAGTGCAGCCAAGGAACCATGTGTGAAACCCAGAATTTTAGTATCCTTTCGCCTTCTACATAAACTCTACTGCCAAATTCCGTCACTTTTGTCTTTGAGAGCTCTCAGCTCTTTTCTGTCACCCGTCTCGGCTGGGCACTCATCACCCACACTTTAGGTCACTGCAATAACCCCGAGTGGACTTTCTATCTCCAAACCATCCTGTAAACTTCCAACAGCTTAATCCACCTGTAATAACAATTCCTAAGACATAAAAGGTGTTCAATAAATGTCTGAAGAATTAGAATATGCATCAATGGGTGAATAAAAAAAAAAGCAACACTGCTTTCTATCATTATCAAATCCCTGCTTTAATAAAATTGGTGTTGCTCTCTACCAAGTCCAAACTCAGCAGTTTGGCACTCGACACTCCAGTCGTGTCACACCACCTTTTCAATCTCATCTCCTTCATACCAGGTGAGCCTCTGGACTACAGGATTTGTATTCCCTTAACTTTTACTTAGCTTATGCTATATTCCACCAATGGAAATATCCACCTTTGATTAGACACACACCCATAATCATAAATTATTGGGGCTGGAGGTCTTAAAAATTCAAGTGAAAGGACTTTTGGGAAATACAGCAAAATACTAAGAAATGGTGGGGAAAAATATGACAAACTTCTCTTTATTTACATAGTTAACCGCTCCATAATGTAAAGGAAACTTCAGAGGCCAATAAAATGAAGGTGTGAATGTCAGAACAGCAAGCAGGTGCTAATACTTTGGCAGCTTCTCAGTTTGGAGCAACTAACAACTTTAGATAACAGATTAGATAAAACAAATTTGTTTTAAATTATTAAAAACAGCCCTGTCTCGTGTGGCTTAGTGGATTGAGCATCTGCCTGCTAAGCGCAAGGTTGCCGGTTCGATTCCCGGTCAGGGCAAATGCCTGGGTTGTGGGCCAGGTCCCCAGTTGGGGATGTGCAAGAGGCAGCTGATTGTTTCTCTCCTCCTCTTTCTCCCATCCCTTCCCCTTGCTCTAAAAATAAATACGTAAAATCTTTTTAAAAAATTATTAAAAACAAAAGAATGTAATATTTTTAAAAGATCCAAATTTGAAATAAAGCCAAATGAAACTTATATTTGAAAAATAGTCATTGAATCAAATGGAAAAAGTGGAGCTGTCTCTCCCTCAACTTTTCTCCCTAATTTCTTCCCATTTCTTCGTGCCTGTGCAATTTCCCTGCCTCTGCTACTGAACTTCACCTGAGATCCCCATTCTCCTGTCCCTTTTCTCGGGCCCTCAATTCAGCTGAATTTTTTTTTAGAAAGAAAAGGAAAGAAAAGAAAACCAAACCAGCCCTGGCTGGTGTGGCTCAATGTTGAGCACCAGCCTGCAACTTGAAAGGCTGCTGGTTTGATTCTCAGTCAGGGCACATGCCTGGGTTGCAGGCCAGGTCCCGGGTTGGGGGCGTGCAAGAGGCAACTGCTTCATGTTTCTCCCACACATGGAAGTTTCTGTCCCTGTTTCTTTCTCCCTCCCTTCCCCTCTCTCTGAAAGATACATAAAAGCTTTTAAAAAAAAGAAAAAAGAAAACCAAATACTGAAAATATATATTAAGACTTGTCCCTGGTTCCTGAGGAAATCCTCAGTGCCCTCCCTCCCCCGCCAATCTTAGACTCAGAGGTGGTGGTGAGCAGAGTTGGGAGACCAGCTGGTTGGTGAGGGAGGGTGTGTATGTGCACATGCCTGCATGCATCCATTTAACCCTGGGTTGGCAGGCAGGGTGGAAAGGAGTGGATCAGAGGATTTGTAAGAAGATCTCAGCAGAGAGGCCTTTAATCTTTGAGGCAACTGCTTGTATGGAGACCATGTTGTGACAGATGACCTTGGACACAAAGTAGCCAGAAGCACTGGGATTGCTGCCACCTCGCAGTTCAGGCAACTGAGTCTTGAAAGACCAATGCCAGAATGTCAAAGACTGGTTGTCTCCTTGGCCCCGTAGTGACTCCAGAGAGGTTCCAAGCATGCCCCTGAAAGAGGCATCCCACTCCAAAGATTAGGAAACTGAAGCCCTCTAAAGAAAAGGGGTTTGGCCCTGGTTGAAGTGTTGTCCCAATGTGCCAAAGTTGCGGGTTCCTTCTCAGGTCACGGCACATGAAAGAAGCAACCAATGAAACTCTCTCTCCCTTTCTCTCTCTCTCAAAGCAATATTTTTTTAAAAAACAAAAATAAAAATAAAGGGTGCTTGCCCAAGGACCCTCTATAAGTCAGTTACAAAGCTAGGACTGAAACTGAGCCATTTGCCCCAGCTGGTATAGCTCAGTGGATTGAGAGTTAGCCTGGGAACCTAAAGGGTCAACGGTTCGACTCTCTAATCAGAGCACATGCTGGGGTTGCGGGCCAGGTCCCCAGTAGGGGGTGTGTGAGAGGCAACCACACCGATGTTTCCGTCTCTTTCTCACTCCCTTCCCCTCTTTCTAAAAATAAAATAACATCTTTTTAAAAAAACCAAAAATGTATATTTGTCCTGACTGGCGTGGTTCAGTGGATTGGGCTTCATCTTGCAAACCGATTGCCAATTCAGGTTCAATTCCTGGTCAGGGCACATGGCTGGGTTGCAGACCAGATCCCGGGATAGGGGCGTGTGAGAGGCAGCCGATCTGTTTTTATTTTCTCTCACATCAATGTTTCTCTCCCTCTTTCCCTCCGCCTCTCTCTAAAAATAAATAAATAAGAAGAAAAAAAAAGAATGTATATTTGGTGGCAGGTGCTGGCCATAGATGGCCTGAAGGCTGCTGAGGAACTGGGCACAGCTGTGTCTTGGACTGAGAAGTTGAAGAAGCATGGGCAAAAGGACTAGTTGAAGACTGTATCTATCCACTCCTGCCTGCCCAGCCATTCTGATTCCTACCAGCATTCACTGAGCTCTTAATATACGCTACTCTTATGTTAAATCTAATCGAGCACCTAATATGTAGTAGGTGCAATAAATCTTATTTAGAATATAAGAAAGGCTTTATAGAGATGGCATTATAACTCTGTTACCCAGAGGAACCACCTGAGGTTTGAAAAGGAGGAAATACCTTATACAAAGTCTTGCAACTGTTGAGTAATAGAGCTTGGATTTGAATCCTGCCCTGTCTTCAAATTCCTTAATTTTTTCCAGGAACCATCAATGCTTTTATCCCATTTCATCCCTCATAAAAAAGTTAACTGCTCCATAAACATTTTACTTCGTTTTGAAATGAATCACCTTCTCAGTCATTCAAGGTTTGCAAAGAAAAAAAAAAACACCCTGAAAAATACATATCCTCTCAATTTCTTGGGCATTTATGTATATATTCCAACTGGTATGTTATCTCTTTATTCCTACCCCACCTTTCTTTCTCCTTCCCCCATCCTTGGGACCTCCTCCCAGGTCTTGACACCACAAAGCACAATTCTACCTGCTATGGAGCGAGACAAAAGCAGAGCCTCTGCTCCACACCATAGGACAGTTTAAAAGAATGGGTAGAGGAAGACAGGTAATATCTGTTCCTCGGCTTGTTTTCTCATCTATTAGTTATGGGACCAGATCTCTGATGTTTGTGACGTTATGCATCCACATACCACAGGCTGGGCAGTGGACACAGATCTTCACCCTCACGGTGTCCATATGAGTCTGGGGCGTGGGTAGAAGCCCACATGACGAACTTGAGCTTCCTGGCCTTCTTGGTCAGTCAACTGGGTTGTTTCATCAGTAGTATCAGCGGTGCCCCAAGCTTTAATGAATTTTCCTTGTATTTATGTCATGGTTTAAAATAAAGGTGGCACCTGGCTGGTGTGGCTCAGTGGATTGAGTGCCAGCCTGCAAACTGAAGGGTCACCGGTTCGATTCCCAGTCAGGGCACATGCCTGGGTTGTGGGCCAGGTCCCTAACTGGGGGCATTTGAGAGGCAACCAATCAATGTATTGCTCACACATCAATGTTTCTCTCCCTCTCTTTCCCCTCTCTAAAAATAAATAAGTAAAATATTAAAAATAAAATAAACTAAAATAAAATAAAGGTGGCTCAGGCCCCAACATCATCAGTAAATTCTAAGCTTTTGATATTCTTTTCATACATAAGGAGGTGGGAATTTATTTTTGAATGTCATTCAATTTTTCAATACCTAAATAAACTATAGACACACACACACACAAAAATTATTTTTTTGTTTTATTTTTTAAAGAGTTTATTTATTTACTTTTAGAGAGAAGGAAAGGAATTGAGAGAGAGAAACAGCAATGTGCAGGAGATACATCAGTTAGTTGACACTCTCACGCCCCCAGCCAGGGACCTGGCCCGCAATCCAGGCATGTGCGCTGACTGAGAATCGAACTGGTGATCCTTTAGTTTGCAGGCCGGCGCTCAATCCACTGAGCCGCACCAGCTAGGACTGAATTCTGAAGGTTTTGAATAACCAATACAAAAGGAGAAACCCGAGTGTTCCTTGTTTTTTTTTTTTATCCTCACCCAAGGACACTATTTTTCATTGTTTTTTTTAAGAGACAGAGGAAGGGAGAGAGAGAAACATCTATGTGATGCGAGAGAGAAGCATTGACGGGTTGTCTCCCTCACACGACCAGACTGGGGATTGTATAGTGCGGGGGCCAGGGATCAAACCTGCAACCTAGGTATGTGCCCTGACCAGAAATCAAACCTGCAATCTTTCAGTTACAGGACTATGTTCCAACCAGCTGAGCCACACCGGCCAGAGGATGAGTGGTTTTACAACTTCCAGGCCAATAAAAAGGGAAACAAATTGATTGCTCAAGAGAAGCATGGCAATTTCTAATATTTTGGGAGGGCTCTCATACACAGGATAAGCAATGTTCCTCCACCCCAGCCTTGTAGCAGCTCTAATGGAGAATTTCACAGGGCTGTATCTCATAATATCAGATCTTTGGCTTTCCTTGGCCACTTCCTAAGTTGGTATATCTAAGCCTATAGTAATGACTGAAAGGGAGCCCAAAGGAGGGGTACTGGGGGGTTTTTAATGTTGTTTCTTCATCAGGTGCTCATTGCACAGACATGTTCAGTTTGTGGAAATTCATCAAGCTGTACACTTATATGTACACTTTTCTGCACATATAAGATACTTCAATGAAAAGTTTAAAAACACATACACACACACACAACCAGGGACTACAAGGGCAATTTGCATCCTTTTCTAAAAAGTTGGTTAGTAGTTAAGAAATTTTTAAAAACTGTAGCACAAAAAATAAATTACTAAAAATCATAAGGTAAAAATAATACTCATTCTTGCATGTCTCATGGAGACTTCTAACACTAAAAACAGCACTTGTTAGAATCTAATAGTGTCAAAATTTAAAGATCTGTCATGCTTTGCTCAGAATTATAACATATTCAGCCCAACGCCGTCTATATACCCCATCCAAACTATTCTCACTTCTTCCAGTAGTTTTTTTATATCAGATAACATATAAATCTATTAACTGTGGATCACAGGGTCAAAGGAAGATTGTCTGAAAGTACAAAAATGTATGGTTGGCCTAGTTTAGACCTCATCATTCTTGGATATAAGGAAAAGTGCTCATGGAAAAAAAAAAGGTAGATTCTGAGACTGGTGGAACTTGGTAGAGCTAGACAGTGAGCAGCCAACTCCAAGAACAGCCTCTAGGCCCCATTCCAAAGCAAACTCTGCTATAGCGGCTGCGCTGCTCTGCTCCATAAAAGCTCGGCACTAGAGGGCAAGACCAGGCTCCAGGGCAAAGACATGGCCTGGAAAATTACTGCAGTGCAACTACCAGCCACTCCTAAAACCCCACAGAAGTGGTTGCTTCAGAAGACCTTGTGATGCAAAGCAGTTATAACCACACAGGGTGCCCGAACACCTCCCAGCACAGGGAGTCGTAAGCAGCCCAGCGCCAACCAGCAGGTGAATGGGGCCTCAATTCAGACTGAGGCGCCCTGGGTGGTAGACAGGATAGAAAGAGCGGCTGTGTCACTGCAATTCTGCTGGCCACACAGGAACAGAAACCAAAGAGACCAGGGGAAAGAGACACCACATCTGGGTGTCTCCTGTTGTCACACACCGCATTCCCGGTACCCAGTGGTAGGATCAAAGAAAATACATTTATAATAAAAAAGCATTGATGGCTTAATTTTTTTTTTTTATCTTCACCGAGGATGTGCTTACGGATTTTAGAGACAGGGGAAGGGAGGGAGAGAGAGAGGGAGAGAAACATCAACGTGAGAGAGAAACATTGATCGGTTGCCTCTGACACACACCTCGGCTGGGGACCAAACCCGCAATCCAGGTATGTGCCCTGACCAGGAATCAAACCTGCAACCTTCCGGTTTATAGGACAACATTCCAACCAACTGAGGCACACCAGCCAGGGCGATGGCTTAATTCTTATCTTTCACATGCATGTTTATTAAAGCCCATTGTTTATATGTATTATGGTACGTGGAACAACAATTCCTAGGTTCTATTCTTAGATTGGTCACTGATAAACGAAGCATCTGCCAGTGGAAACTAAACTGTCAAGTGCTCAGAAATTCTAATCTTACCATCCATAACCAGAAGATATTTGTTTGAGTGCCTACTATATGACCCAGTTTGAATACTGATTTGAAGTTGCACGCAGCAGCTGGGTGACGAGAATGGCAACGTAAAGTCAGGTAGGGAGGACAGAGGAACAGGAGCCAGAGGTAGCACGGGACAGGACGAGCCCAACCAAGGCAGCGAGAGACGGAGTCCCAGGCCACAAGGCACACATGAAGCAGTTGTGCTTCCTTTTTCCAACTCGCCTGTGCTCTGAGTTTCAACTCTAAGCCACACCGTCCTTGCTCTGCCCACACATCTGTCTCATTTGTTTCTCCCTCTTTCCCTGCCTGCGTCTCAGATTACTGTTCTGCCCAGAGCTACCTCTGTTACTGGAGGGTTTGTATCCTTTCCAAATCGGAATGGCTGTGGTGACCCCGGGAGCTGAAGTGTCTGCCTGACATCTGTGGGTGTGCCTCCTCAGCCACTCAAAGTCAATTAGAAATCACAAGAGTCAACTGGAGAGATGTGTTACAGATTTAAGGCAGGGAACGCTGATTCATTCGTGAGCTTGAGAATACTTGGGGTTCATCAGGTAAACCTAGCACTTAGAAGGGGACATACCAGACTCGGCCTTGGGAGATCTAGAAAGAAGCTGGTGCACAGTGTCATTCTGCCCTGGCTTTGTGCCCAAATGCGATCTCTTGGCTCCAGCATCAAGTTGGTCCCAGCAGGTCAATTATAGAGCAAAGAGCTTCGAATCCATTTCGGTCCAGACCTCTGCCCTCAGGAGTGACTTAGCCAACTCAATCTGAACAAATGGGTATAGACTGTTAAAACCCGCCAAAATGAAGAGTCTTTAACTTCCAGTAATAGTCTGTTCCCAGGGCTGCTTTTCAGCCGGTACATACTGGTACGGCTAAACCAGTTATTAAAATGCTGAAACACTTATGAACAAATCGGGATACAGTGACTACCCCAGGCCCTCTGAATGCCCCACTACCACCCTGTCCCCAGGAGAACTTCATGACCCAGCAGCTAAAGGGCTAATGCCAGCCACAGCAAGGGACCTTTAGTACCCTGCGTAGGCACCACCATCCCTACCAAAGTATTAAGTTGTTTTGTTATTATCCTTGTCTGTGTCACTCTATATGGCTACCCTATTCTAAAACTTTCAACTGCTGTTATCTATAAATGCCATTCTTTAAGGCTGTTAATTCAAAGTCTTTCATAGCACAGCACCATTCCATATTCTCCGTCATACCCTCTGCACCAAACCCAGAGGCTCAACATTCCCAAACACTAACTTTCCCCTGCCTCTTGGTCTTTGCTTACACTGCTCTTTCTGAGAAAGTGTAAGCCTTCTCCTTCTGTATCCATTAAAATCTTACCAAGTCCTCAAGGTCTCCTGAAATGTGACCATTTCCATGAAACTAATTGAAAGAGCTGTGTCCCATTACCAGAAGGGTCACACCAACATCTTGATTCTACATTTGTAAAACTTAATGACAGTTTCATATTATGATGATTTTTATATGTGCACCCAAACTTCCCTCCCAGAGAAAGCTGTTGAGAGGGCAGAAACCATAACCTTAGTCATCATTATATCTGTCACATAGCACAATGCCTTGCTCAAGGTATGTGCTAAAAAAATATTTGTTGAACTGAGTGAGTGAACAGCTCTAATTATGTTGCCTAAGGGACCCATTTTCTATCTGTTAATGATTTTGGTTGCTTTCCTCTGAAGTTACTCCAATTGTGGCTGCATCTTTTTTTACATATGGAGCCCAAATTGCACACCATCCGTATCTTAAACTACTGAGCTATTCCATAAAGATGAAGCGGGAAGCCTGCTCCCCTGTCATTACTTTACCACCCTAGAGTTTGTGACTGCCATCTCTCCATATACTTCTTCCAGCACCAGACTGATGTACCAGTTACACAGGGACAGGCAAATGAAAGGTTCTTGGTAATGAAGGGTGGCCTTACAGATGACAGGAAAGCTGGTGGTAGAGTGAGCTGGCAGGGACTGCTAGAGGGAGGAGGCAGGGTGGCTTGCTGGGGAGCACAGCCAAGATAGGACTCTGGTTGCTGTGGTCAAGGCCATGGGTACAGTCCTAAGAGGAGAAGTTTTGTTGTTGTTGTTTAATATTTTATTTATTTATTTTTAGAGAGGGGAAGGGAGGAAGAGAGGGAAACATCAATGCGTGGTTGCTTTCACACGCCCCCTACTGGGGAACCTGGCCTGCAACCCAGGCATGTGCCCTGACTGGGATCAAACTGGCGACCCTTTGGTTTGCAGGCTGGTGCTCAGTCCACTGAGCCACACCAGCCAGGGCGTGAGAGGAGGGAATGCTAGCAACCCCCTTCCTACCTCTCTACTTCCTAATTCCTCCTCCCCTGCTCTCCCTCCAGAGGAATAGCTCTGAGCTGGGATTAAGACCTGGAAGGACAAGGGGATCTTTGAGGCAAGATGTCTGGGCTTCTTATAAACAAAGGATGGGAGACAAGGAGCCAGAAACCAGAGCCACTGTCTAAATCTCCTTCCAAAAGGAAATCAAGGAAAAAAGGTAGAACCCAATGGGAAGGCCCGTAGGAAAAGTCACCTTATAGAGCAGATGGGTTTCAGGGTTGTAAGTGATCCATCAGGGTCCAAGCTTGGACTCGCATTAAAAATGATGGTTAAGGAAACAGAAAGCCAACTCTGGAATAGGAAACTGTGAACATTTTTCTGGAGAAGAGTCAGTATGGAAAAGGAAACAAAAATAAGGAAACCCAGTCAGAGTTAACCTTCTGCTAGAAGGGAAACCAAGCAGACCCAAGAATCGATGGCTAAGGGCGAGACAGCCAACCAGAGCCAGGGTGTGAGATCCGATTATGGCAAACTGCTTCTGGTCTCTGCAGAGAAAGCACACTAGAGAGAAAAGTATGTGCTGGGGGCTGGGGGAGGAAGAAGGGAGGTTACTGATTTCAGGGTCACAAAACAGCTGCCTTCCTCTGTATTTAATTTGTGCAGAGATTCCCACTGGCTACCATATTAATAATATCGAGAATGGGTGTCCCAAGGAGAGAAGAAGGAAGGTCTCTCCCAGGGCCTCCCATCTGCAGACACTCCAACTGGGCTGGGCTCATCCACTTGGGACTCTGAAGGGTATGGAAGAGTAGATTCATTCTTTCAGAGATAAAAACAAGGTTCACGGAGGGGAAGAACTAGCGGTGGGAAGGCAGATTTGGGTCATCAGGAGGAAGAACTCTCCCACTTAGAGCTGTAGAACTGCCTTCCTCATGATGTGTTAAGCTCTCTGAAAGAAACCTTGGAGATCATTTGGTCCAGCCTCCTCCTTCTACCTGAGAAGCTGCCACTGCCATTCTTCCCTTGATTCCCCAACTACTTAGAGACCTCTGGTCCCAGGACTGAAACCTCAGCCTCCCAACTCACAACCAGAATTATTTCAACTGTGACACCATGAGAAGTTCCACCATAAACATTATCTCCACCCTGAACCAGCTCAATTACTGACCCTAGTGATTCCCTCTTTGGTTACAGGAGACAAAACACCACACCCAACTCTGGGCAAAGCAGCTGACACAAGGACATGTCAGAGAATCTTCTCACCCGTAATTTCATTAGTTATTCCTTCAGTTTCCTGGGAGGGGAAAGTGCAGGCAGGAGAGATGATGTGCTAGAACTATGAGCCTCTTGCCCACTGGGCTTGGCGAGGGAATCTGGTAGTTCTGGCAGTCTCTCCGCTTCTTCCAGCTATTACATTGACCTTTTACAGTCCCTGACACTTTCAGAGTTTCATTTGTTAGTTCTATCAACAGTAAATTGTAAATCATCTTGGAGAGCCACACCTGTAGAAGTAAAAAGAGAGAGAGAGAGACCATTCCCTCCCCATTTTCCTAGGAGGAAGCTGAGGCACAGAAGAATTAAGCAGACTTGGCTAAGTTAAAAGGCATTAAGTGGTCCACTGTGCTGTGCTTTGTTTCCTTGAGCAGGGTCTTGGGAGTTTGGTAAATTCCGCAGCGTTCCCAAGGAGGGCTTCAGATAACTAGCTGTAGGAATGGCCAGGACTAGGAGAGGGGACGGCTCAATGAGGAGGTGGGAGACTTGGAGGAAGAGGAAGGGGCTGGGAGGGGAGTGGCGTGGCATACGGGAAGGGGGAGGAGAGGTGGCTCTAAGAGGTATTGTTAAAATAAAGAACCGCGGAAAACGCACCAGGAGAGGAAATACAGCGAGCCCCAGAGAAAGCGGTGAGCAAAGTTTGGGCCACGCAAATCAGAGCGCGTGGCCTCGGTCGAGACGGCCGAGGGCATCCCAGACACAAATCTACAGCCCGCGCGTGGATGGCGCGTGTCTCCTCCTGGGGGACTGCACGCCTGGCGCCGCTGGAAGTGCCCCAAGTCTGGGCCAGCATTTCCATGGGGCGCGGGGAGCCTCTCTTCCCGTCGCCCTGCAAGGGGAGAAGCAAGCAGCCCCGAGGATGCCCCTACCCCATGTATCCCGGCGGCCAGGCCCGGCCTTGGCCCTTCCTCCCACGGTAGGCAGTGGGGCGGCGCCGGGCACCTGGAGACAAAAACGAGTTCAAAATCGGATCTGAAGATGAGAGTCGGCTCTCCCCGGTGCTTGAGCCAGCGGTACTACCCGTTCCCACCTCCGCGCCCTCTCCCGCCCCCCGCCCGGTGCTACTTACTCCGGTTCAGGGGATTCCCGCCGACCTGGGCCGACGCCACCAGTTCCAAATAAAGAGTCCAGAGCCCCACGGACACCACGGCGAGAACCAGCAGCAGCCGGAAGCGCCGCCGCAGCAGCTTGACCGGGCGCAGGAGCAGGAGGAGCAGCGCGGCGCGGGGACTCCCCATAGCGCTGCGCCCCGGCGGCCGCCGCCAGCCCCAGCCCCAGCCCCACGGCCGGGCCCAGCGCCCCGGGCGCGCGGGGTCCCAACCCCAGCCCAGCGTCTCAGGGCTGAGCCGAGGCCGTCTCCCCCGGCCGCGCTCCAACGGGGCGCGGACTCATGCT
Organism: Mormoops blainvillei; assembly: GCA_004026545.1. Classification (NCBI taxonomy): domain Eukaryota; kingdom Metazoa; phylum Chordata; class Mammalia; order Chiroptera; family Mormoopidae; genus Mormoops; species Mormoops blainvillei. The sequence goes on along the minus strand of PVJD01006623.1, from coordinate 12,835 downwards.
CCGCGCGCCAGGGGTCGGTCAGCAGCACGAGCGCCGCGCGCCAGCCCCAGGTCTCTACAGGAGCGGAACCCGACTCCTCCTCCTCCCCGAGTGTCCTCCGCGCGCGGCTCTCCTCTCCACGCCTCTCCCCGTCGCAGGCGCGCTGCCTCCCTCCCTCTCGGCTTGCTCTCACACACTGGCCCCCGTGAGGTTCCCGAGGTGCACGCCAACCAGCGCCTCCTCTCTCCCACTCCCACCCAAGCTTTCTCCTAGCCCTGGCCGCGGCGGCGCACCCACCTGTCCCGCCCCCGCCCAGGCCCCGCCCCCGGGGCACAGGTGGGCCCCGCCCCCAGGAGACCTGGGAAGGAGACCGGGTGCAGCCGGAGGTGAGGACGGAGGGCTGGTAACTGGCGCCCCACGCCGACTAGGGATGGGTGGGGTGTAAGTAGGGGCGAGTTACGACCTGAACTCCGCGTGACTGAGGGAACTTGAGGTACCTCCCAGGCACTGAATCGTGTTGCTCCCCAAGCAGAAGTGAAGCTGGGTAGATGCGGGGCGCTGGTGGAGAATCGTGTTGGGGCGACGCCTGAGGTTTTCGTTTCAGGGCCTTTCGTGGCCTACACCGACCCTACTCCCTACTTTAGGTAACAAGAGTAGATATTATTAGTTGGGAGGCAGTGGCCACTTACCTTAATTCAGCCATGGTTTCCTCTTCCAGGGCGGATTTGAAGATTTCTTTCCAACCTCAAACACATCTCCAGGAGTCACTGGGAAGTTATATGGCCCCCCATGGAGAACCCCAAGTAACTTTTCCCAGACTACGATGGAATAGCTATTGTGAGAGAGTAGATGGTGGAGGGTTCTGAAAAAGAATTAAAAATCAAAAAACATAACTCACCCAAGTTGAAAAGATCATCAAGACATTCTGCCGTGTTGCAATTCTCTGCCTTCCGTCAGGTAAAACATTATCTGATTTAAACGAGATAATTCAGGTCCAAAGGAGCAGAGTGAATTTCCTCAGGTCTTTCAGAAGGTAGTAATGTAGTTTGATGGTGGGAGTAGAGTCAGTTATGGGAGTTTACCAGGACAAACACAGTAAGCAAATCTGTTCTGCAGATTTAAGACCATGACTTCTCCCTTGATAGTGAAGGCAGGGCTGGTACAGCGAAGGGGACACCTTTACAAATGGAGGTTCCCTTACGAACATAAATGTCCTTTTACAAAGGGAAACTTCTACTTGGTTTTCAGACTTTTCCTAGGTCTGCTGTTTCATAAAATTAACCAGCCTAAAATAACCAGTATCCCAAAGTGGTATATTCTGGTTGGCAAACTCTGCTCCTCTTCATAACACAATGTCTATTTGTCATTCAGTAATGTTTGGGAACAAAGTAGCACTTGGAATAAACATCCCCCAGAGCTTCCAGTGTAGTTGTTTAGCAAAAGGTGAACCTGAAGGACAGTTCTCTAATAGTCAATAGCCCTAGGGAAATGTCTCTGTGGAGTTCCAAACCACAGCTGTGTGCACTTACCATGTTCTTTCTCCCCAAAAGACCAAGACAGGAGCAGCCAGCCTGTATGTACAAGCTTGGTTGAGGCAGGTGGAAAGTGACCAGGGTCCCTGTAAATAGTCTCTCTCTCTCTCAGTGGGGACAACCAGGCAGGATGACTGGATATAAAGCTGAGTCACTTTCAGGACTTTGTCATTGAAACAGACCTCAAGACTGGCCCTCCTGAGAGAACATATGCAATCACTTCAGTCAACCAAACCCTTGAAGTATCTATTATGTGGGAACCAGGAGAGATGTAAAACAGAGAGCCTATCGTTAGTTGAGGAGAAAAGCTATCCCACAGAAAAACAAATCTGACACATTAAAGGCTGAGTTTCTAGTCCAAAAAAATGAATTACAAAGAAATTCAGAAAAGGAAAAAGATTGTTCTAGAGCTTCAATACTGTGCCCTCCTCTTCTCACTTGCTATGCCTTTTTATTCCCCCTGAGAAAAAGAGGGAGGGAGAGAGGGACAGAGACAGAGAGAGAAAGAGAAGACACAAAGGGAAAGAGGGAGAAAAACATCTGTGTGAGAGAGAAACCCTGATCAGTTGCCTGTGGCACTCCCCCAGATGGGAGTGGGCGGTGAGGAAGGACTGAACCTGCAACCCAGGCATGTGCCCTGACAGGGAATGGAACCGGGAACCTTTCGCTTTGTGGAACAAAGCCCAACCAACTGAACCACCCTGGCCAGCGCATACTTTTTTCTTTTTTCTTTTTCTTTTTTTTTTTTTAGTTTAAATGCATTTTCTTTTTAGACAACCTACATGACATGGTTTTTTTTTTTTCCTTAAAAACAATGCCTCCACTCGAAATAAATCAAGGTCAAAATAAATGAAGAGCTTAAGATAATATCAGTCTCATTTATTCAAGTCGTGGTGTGTGGATGAAAAGCAGCAGCCAGATATGATGACAGGTAATAGATCCAAACTGCCACATTTGTTAATATTTTTCCATTCCTAAATCATCCTAAAAGAAAACCATATATGGGGTTTCACTGTCCTCACAGTAGCCCAGCAAGGCAACCATTCTCTCTAGATTCATGTTTTCACCAATCAAGAGCTGGCAGTTTTTAAAATTAGTAAAGATGTGCTTGATTTGTTCTGCAGCTTCTGTCATAAAAGGCTTCATTCTTTCTAGTCTCTGTTTTTCCAGTTTCCCTATGATTGATTTCATGTAATCTTTGATGTATTTCTTGTAGGCTGGTCTTCTGTGAAGCTGGTTTCCTGCAAATGATGGCTCATGACATTATCAACACCCATGATGACTGACGGTGGCTGGAAGGAGACGGAGATGCTGGCTTAGTAGGAGTCCAGAGCTCAAAGTGAGTTCCGTGCAGCCGAAGCAGCACTCAGGGGAGCCTTGAACAGATCATTCCTTTCCCTGCTTATGGTGAGAGGCTGCAGGAGCGGAGAGGGATAAGGAGGCCAAGGGACTCTTGTGGTTCTACTCTCTCCCTCTTCTATTTTCTTCCCTGCTGTGGTTGCCTCCTCAGCACTGAGAAAGCCCTCAACCCCAGACCCTGAGTTCAGACGGCTTGCCCCAAACCCTTTCTGACTCCTAGTGATCTCACAGCAGTGGAGGATCTGGACTTCAAGACCTGAATTCCATTACCAGTTAATTGAGCTAGCTGCCATCCTCCCTCAGGTCCAGAGACAAGCATGCGGGTTAAGGTATTCATGGTGACAAATTTTGGTGGCATAATAGTGCCATCAGTGTCTGTTCATTGTCACGTCAGTTTAATCACTGGTTGTTCTAATGATTTGCACTGAACTTTTGCTCTCCCACTTCAGCCCTGGCACCTGGCTCAGGATGGCCCAGGGTCACATTGCAGAAGTGTCACCTGATAAGAAAAATAATTTCTGTCATGTCATCTGTAAAACTGGTGGGATGGGCTCTGGTCTTTGGCTTATCAAGAATGTCACAGACAGCCTTGGCTGGTGTGGCTCAGTGGATTAAGTGCCGGACTGTGAACCAAGGGGTCACTGGTTCAGTTCCCATCAGGGCACATGCCTGAGTGGCAGGCCAGGTCTCCAGTAGGGGGTGCGCAAGAGGCAACCACACATGGGTGTTTCTGTCCCTCTCTTTCTCCCTCCTTCCCCTTCTCTCTAAAAATAAATAAATAAAATCTTAAAAAAAAGAGAGAGAGAGAAAAGAATGTCAGAGCCAAGTCAAACCACGAAGATGGCAGGTCAGACTACAAAGGTTCTTCTCCCAAATTGCAGAGGCTTTGTTAGAGATGTCAAGCTAAGCTTTCTAAAATGGGCCAAGGCTAGTCAAAAGACCAAAAAAATTCCAGTTTGAAGAGAGCTCAAACGGAAAGGTTTCAGTGAACATTAGGTATGGTAGCAAAACTCTTGTATCCAGAGCAATTTTTATTGTGGTCTATATGGATATTAGAATATAAGTAACTCCATGACTCCAGTATCACCCTTCCCATTTCCTAAAACCTGACATCTATGTTATAATGTGTAACCTTTGAGCTTACAGAGCATTTTTACATCTATATCACATTTATTATTTCTTACAACCAAGTGGGAATAGCAAACAAACTTCATAAACCTCAGTTTAAGATAACCTGCACCAAGTTCAGTGATATAATCAGAACTAAAACCAGATCTTTAGTCCCTGATCTTCCTTCCATTGTACCCAGAGATGCCTTGCTCTGGCCTGACCTTCCATAGTTCCTTATGCCCATACAGACCTTCGCGCTCTTCTTTTTTTACTTCAGGAACTTCTCTGCTATTCAGATGTACCTCATGGACATGCGGTAGTGGAAATTCTGACAAGTCAATGAGGATCTCTTGGGCCATCACTAAGCCAATGTTTTAGAATGAGATGTGGGAGGACTGAGTTCCTTTGAGAGAATTTCTAAGAGAAAAAGAACACTGCTAAAGCTATCCTCAAGTGCCATGGTCACCTTGGTGAACACTTATTTATCTCTTTCAACACATGTAAATCATTCATACCCAAAGCTGTAGGTTTCACTGATTTTATTTTACAGATAAGAAAATGCGTTTAGCCCTGGCTAGTGTGGCTCAGTGGATTGAGCTCTGGCCTGCAAACCAAAAGGTTGCCAGTTCAATTCCTAGTCAGGGCATATGCCTGGGTTGTGGGCCAGGCCCCAAGTTGGGGCATGTGAGAGGCAAAGGATACATGTATCTCTTGCACATCAATGTTTCTCTCCCTCTCTTTTTCCCTCCCTTCCCCCGTCTCTAAAAATAAATTTTTTAAATCTTTTTTAAAAATTAAAAAAAAAGAAAATGGGCTTAGAGATTATTTTTTTACTATTACAGCAATTTCGCAACAATCATTTTCCTTTTTTCTTTTACATTTATTTTTATTGTGGTAAAGGGCTTAGAGATTTTTAAATAACTTGCTCAAAGTGATGTAAGTGGCTTCTATCTTAGCTAGGACTCAAACTCAGGCTTCCTCCTTCAGATGAAGGCTTTTTTTTCTCTTTTTTTCCTTTGCACATGTTGTTTCCCTGGAAGTTCCCCTGGAGAAATATATTCACCCTGGAAACTCTGAGCTCACTCTCAGCACATCTATAACTCACCCAGCCACATGACAATTCTCCCCTCCCTACCCTCATCAATGCTTCCCTGCTTTGCTGTTTACTAAAGAGATCTTTCTCCCTGTCCCTTCCTTCCATGAGTCCATCTTTTACAAATCTTTCTGTAGAGTTTCTGCTATGGGGACCAATCCCAGGGAAAGATGGAAACTCTCTTTGAATACTTATTGGCTGCTTTTCTTGATTTCCAGTGCAGTCGGGCTCTTCTGTCTGGATGATGGAAAGAATCTTACGAGCTCTGACCAAACCTTAGTTGCTCCCTTGTTACCTACCTAAAGGGGTTTGTTTGTCTGTGTGCGTCAAAACTCAATCGAACACAAAGATGAGTTCGCAGCCAAGAAAATAAAGGTTTGTTTCTAAGGAAATGGCGCCAAACCCAGAGCAACAGGTGAACTTGTGCAAGGGAGAAGGAGGTCGGTGAGTCAGGGTGCTAGATGAAGCCAGCTTGAATCAAAAGGAAAGAAAGGAGAAAGGTCATATTAAAGAAATGAAGTTACTGCATGGTTACAGTCATCTGTGGTCCTAAATATTTGCATACTAGATAGGGAAACAGATGACTGTTTATCATCCCAGTGAAAGACTATGTGTAAGAGTGCATCCTGGGGAGTCAAAGAAAACATGAAGAGAGTGCAGAGATGTAATGCTGAAGGGTCAGAACAAGGCCCGTTAGCTAGAAAAGATCCCAGGCAATTCACCTACTGAAAACTTAAGACCTCATCTTCCTCACAGCCAAAGAATATGCTGATATAATCCTCAAACACAATGACCCAGACAGAACTGTATGGTTCGAAGCTGAAGTTTGACACCTATGGCTAGGTCTTACTTTCCTTTCCTCTAATTATTATTATTATTTTTTTAATCATCACCCAAGGATATGTTTATTGATTTTAGAAAAGGAAGGGAGCTGGGGAGAGAGAGAGAGAGAAACATCGATCTGTTGTGTCCAATTTGTGCCCTGACTGGGAATTGAATCTCCAGCCTTTTGGTGTGCGGACGTGTATGGACGTGTATGGATGATGCTCCAACCAACTGACCCACCCTGCCAGGGCGTCCTCTCTGCTAATTATTACAACCCCTCTTTCTGCCTTGCTCCCCAAGGGAAAATAATTCCCCAGAAAGTCAGCAGACAATTATGCAAGTCAAAAATTAACTTTGGCTTGTGGGTTTTTCACTGAGTAATACCAATTATTTCCCTCCACTCAGGTTTGCTTTGTTGCTGGGAAACCTACAAAGAGAAAGAGTGAATAGCACTTTTTGTTGCTCATTAGCCGGTGCTGAAACAAAGGCTAAATGAGCCTTTCCTGAAGCTCTACCTCTCTCAGAGCAGTAACCCCACTAGAAAAACATTCTCACCCTCCTCTAGAAAGACACTCTCTCCTGTCTGCATCCTGCAGTCTCTGGTTACAAATAATGGAGGAGGGCTTGTAGCTGAAGCTAACGTGTGAGGACCCACAACTTTGAGTAGCTTCTGAAGTCCTGGCACATGTTCAATGTTAGAAGCTCACCATGTGCTCACCATGTGCTCACCATGGCTCCAGGCCCATGGTCCTTAGTGCCCATACCTCCGAGTGAACTCTTGATACGTCCGTCTCTTCTCCCAAGGACACATCCTACTGGCTTGGTCCTCACAGGTACAAACACACACAGGTGTACACCTGCTTCCCTTTGTGAGGCCAGAGAGATGGGTGGATTCAGGGGCAGGCTTCTTGAATGCCTTCACTCTCTGGCACCACCTTCTGCAACACTGTGGGTGTTCCCAGCATTTTCACAAGGAGCTGTAGGTCTCTTGGCCTCTGACATCACAACTTCTCTACTCCCCAACAGGGCTTGTCGGTGACCAGACCTGTCCTACATTCTATAATCCGTAATTATGGAAAATGTTCTTATTCCCTGGTCACTTGAGGTTCTGCCTCTTGTAAAGCCCATTCACTTACGGGTGCCTTCCCCGAATAAAGCAGAAATGGAATATAGATGTTCCTTCCCTTGCCTCAAACACAATTGGATGCACTCACCTGCTGGGATGGCTGCAGGCAACCTGGCCAGTGGATGCAAGGGAGGATTAACCTACTTCATGGCTTTGCTAGGGGAGAACAATGATCCTAAAGGCCAGTACATGTGCAGAGTGCCACAAAACAGCTCAAGTGCTCAAGCCCAAGACGGGCTTTCTGAAAACCTTCTTTGTCTAAGTTCATAGGTCTAGGCTATAAACTCTGGTGAGAGAGCTCCAGCCATGCCACTTAACACTCAATCACTGTGGCATCTCGGCAACATGTCTCGGTTTCCAGACGGTGATGCGGGGCACTGATGAGAGTCAGAGCTGTTGGTTTCGGGTTTCTTAGCCTTGTTATCTAAGGACCGGCTGCTTGGGATTTGATCAGGGCTGGTTTGGGAGAGAGGCAGACGCCGACTTTTCCCCAGAACAGACTACTCTTTGAGCTCTGCCGCCACCCGGACTGGGGATGGAAGAAAGAAAACAAAAATCCCCACTGTATGTGGTTGTCCGGAATTTAACTTGGCCCTGGAGAGGGAAAATGAAAGAGCAACATTGCTCTTCCACTCTTAACGCCCTCTGCAGACAGCAAACCTCATTAATGCTGAAATTGTCAGGACTGAGAAGGGGTTAGGGTCTGGACTCTCAGCAGTGCGGGAGGCTCTCTCGCCTCCTTCCTAGGACAACACAAGTGCCCAGAGGGAGTGTCTGATATAAGTTTTTTTAATTGATTTGAGAGAAAGGAAAAGAGATATCGATTTATTGTTCCACTTATTTATGCATTCATTGATTGATTCTTGTATGTGCGCTGACCAGATTCAAGCCCACAACCTTGGCTTATCAGGACGATGCTCTAACCAACTTATCTACCTGGCCAGGGCTGGGAGTGTCTGATTTAAAGGCAGTTTGCACAACATAATTGAAACAACATTCTCATCTGGCTAAGCTATGAAGAAAGGGGATGAACCTAGTTTAGTGATTTGGAGCAAGGACAGTCCATGAAACTAGTCCTGTGAGGAAGTTTTTGTTCTGTTTTCCTGTTCCCTCCTGTATTAGCCATATACACAGTGTGACTGGTGGTGGTGGAAGGTGGTCAGGGCAGGTGTTGGGCATCAGGAACAGTTGTTTGGAAAAAGCGAAGTGCTGAGTTCTTCTTAAACTTTCATTTTGCCCTGGCACTTCTAAGTCTTCTGCCTTGACAAAGATTCTGCTTTTCAACCAGGCATCTTACCCTCCAAAGAGGACTGTCATTGTATGTCAGTGAGAGATGTGCACGAAAATCCTTGCATTCTATCATCCCTGGTCTTTTTAGAAAACAGTTCACACTCTCGATTCTCCTTCAGTGTATTTAGAAAGTGAACTCAGAGACTGCAAGTCAGTCTCTGAATTCTTTTTCTCATCTAGGTCAGCTACCCTTTGCTATACAGTGTCCAATTCCAGTGTTATCTTGCCTTTCTAGGTTGAATATTTTGCTTTGAGGCAAGTTTTCCCTAAATTCCATAATATTCTCAAGGAAGTTTACTCCTGATTTTACAGACCTCTAGGAAAAGAAGCCCCAAAACATTCCCGCCATTAGCAGTTGGAGTTATAGTAAAGCATGAGATCACGCCGGGAGAAGATCTGGGTCATTAGTGGAGAGAGCCCAAGTCAGGATCCTGGGAACGGCAACACCAACAGGACAAGTGAGAGGGGTCAGAGATAAGGAGCGGGCAAGCCCAGCAGACACAGGAGGCAGATGAGCACAGGGAGCTGAGAAGCAGAAGAGCAGGGGCGATATCAGTGCAGATGTGGACAGGGCAGCCCCCTCAAATGCCAGTGTCCAGGAGGTACGGCTGGGAGACCAGCTGTGAGGCACCGGGAGACAGGGAGGGATGAACTCGAGAGGGGTCTAGGCAGACAGAGTTGACGTAAAATACAGAATCCCAAGGGTGTTGTGGAGGATTTAAGCAGAGAATACGTAGAGAAAGAAGAGTTTCTTATAAGGTCGTTTTTGGGGGAAAGGAGTACATTTCTTTGTCATGACACAAGAAAAAGAACAGAGCCATTTTGCACATAGGAAACATTGCTGTTTTCTGCAGAAGCTTATCAGGTACAGGAGGTGTAGGGCTGGAGTGGGGAGCCACTCTAATTTAAGTAAAAGAACTCCAGACCTACCAGGTCAGTCTTGACTCATTTTTGAACTTGGAGCCAAATGAAATCTTATAAAAGTTTTCACAATAATGTACATTAGATTTATTCAGGTTCTAGATCCCTTTATGTAATATTTAATTATCCCTTTCCAAATGTCAAGGCAAAGTTGTCAATTAAGAGGCTCTGGAACAGTCAACATAGCAATATCAAACTTGTAGTAATTTAAAATTAGCCCTGATATGGTTACATACTAAGTGATCAGAGGATATGACAATTATGAACCAAAACAGGGAGAAAATGTCACAAAACCAACGCAAGGCCCATGAGAAACGTCATGGTTCAATAGGGAGTCACTGGGATGCAAAAACTACAGACTAACCATGTCAAAATGGAGTGGCCGACTAGGGGCAAACTGGACAGTATGTACACAGGATTGCTCCGTACGATCTCTTACGACCACATGTAAATGTACAATTGTCTAAGATAGAAACATACTGTCTTCCCCCTTATCCAGGAGCCCCAGGGGATGCCTGAAACCATGGACAGTACTGAACCCTATATATACTGTGTTTTTTCCTATACATGCATACCTAAGACAGAGTTTAATTTTTTAATTAGACACAGTAAGAGATTAACAACAATGACTAATAATAAAGTGGAACAATTATAACAAGATACTGTAATAAAAGTTATGTGAATGGTTTGGGGGCCATTGTTAAGTCAAATAAGGGTTACCTGAACACAAGCACTGCGATACCGTGACAGTTAATCCGAGCCCCAAGATGGCTTCCACACATATAGACACAGCCTGGGTGTGCTGGACAAAGGGATGACTACAGCCCTAGGTGAGTTGGAGTAGGACGATGGGAGACTTCATCATGTTGCTTATAATGGCACACAATTAAAAATTTATAAATTGTTTACTCTTAAAATTTTCTGTGTAATATTTTTGGACCCATGGTTGACTCAAATTGTGGAGAGTAAAAGTGCGGATAAAGAGGAACTACTGTAGGTAGGTAGGTAGGTAGGTAGATAGATAGATAGAAAGATGTGAGTTGACTTATCAAGCATATTATTTTATAACAAATATTTGCCCAAACTAAAAAAAAACCCAAACATTTAGCGCCCAACTTGAAGTGATTCTGTTATAATAACCGATATTAATTTGGTCTATCTCTCAATTTCATATTCTTGGCCATTCGTTGGTTAGTTCATGCATCAATACAGTATATTTAATAAAAGAGAGAGAGAGAGGCTGGCTCAATTTTTTTTTTAAGCTGTGTAGCCCAAGAACCAAAGAGGAAGAGATGCCAAGATCTGCGAACAAAAGCAGTAATAGCCGCCACCTGAAGGTCAAGCCCCCAGAAGGCTGCTAAGGGAGGGGCAGTGAGTTTCTCAGAAACAATACACACACACTTGCCATTTAAGATGTGACTGTTATCACCTGGTGGTTAAAAAGAAAAAAGAAAAAAGGAGTACGTAACTTCTAAAATGAGGGATGTCCTACACACTAACACAGGTAGACTGTGATGTCACCTGAGACGAGAGGTGAAAAGTCATTGCTCCAGAAGTCCAAGCTGTGCTCACACTTGTTTTTTCTATGGCTAAATTGAAACTAAGCAACTGGTCAGTCCAGGAGTGAAATACTTCACAGCTTAGACCATAACACAATATTTTAATGTAGAGACTTAAAAAAAGAAAAAACTCTCTGAAACATTTTCTTCTCAGTATCTCCCTTCACTTAGCAGCCAGCTCCTCCCTCCAGATCCACCTCTTCATCTGCCCTTTTCCCTGCTAATCTGCCTGTTGTAGATCCATTTTTGCTCTGTGCCCTTACCTACTTGAGAAGTTAGGAAGGTACATGAACAGATTGTGACTTGCTGCAATCCTAGATATTCTTCCATTGGTAGTCGATCTAACTCAATGAATTCCTCCCTCATCAAAACCTATCCCTCACAATTCTATCATTTGCCCCTTATCAGCTCCCTCCCATCCTTCCAAAGGCTCACACTTCTTATCAAATTCCCCATCACATCAATGCCCATCTCTTTTTTCAGTGGATGGCCTTGATTTTATTTCCTCTATAAAAAATGAGTCAATCACCCCTTATCTAGTCTTATTGCCTCCATCAGCACTGGCTCTCATTCTCCTCCAGCTTCTTTTTCATGAACATCCCCTCCCTCTCATCCCTCTATCGTCAATACCTTCCTCTGCCTTTTTCCTTTTAGCCTATAAATGCGATTACATCTTTTCCAAACTAAAACCATCAAAACTCTTTTTATCAACTCTAAAGCTACTTCCTATCTTCCTCCTTTGCCTCATCTCTCAACCTAATGTGGGCCAACCTCCATCTCCACTTCACCGAAATTGCTCTAAATTCACCTGCTACTAAATTGCCAAACCTCAATTCTAATTTACCTTATTTTTCTGTCGCGTTCAACAATTCTGCCATCCTCTTACTTCTTGAACTTCTCATTCCTCTAGGTTTCCAAAAACTTATTATCCAGGCCATTCTTTTTTTGAATCCTCACCTGAGGACACACTCATTGATTTTATTTTACTTTACTCTCATTGATTTCAGAGAAAGGGGAAGGGCGGGGAGAGAGAGAGGGAAAGAAACATCCATGCAAGATGGAAACATCCATGGCCTCCTCTCTTAGGCTTCGGCCTAGGGACTGAACCGGCAACCCAGGCATGTACCCCAACCAGGAACCAAACCTGTGGACTTTCGGTTTACGAGACAATACTCCAACAAACTCAGCCACGCCAGCCAGGCTCAGACCATTCTTTTATTACTAGGTGTCTCCTCTGACCATTAGGTTTCCCCCTCCCGGCCCTCTTCTTATTCTATGTGCTTCCTATCTCTGACCTCATCCACATCTTAGTTTGGATTAATGATATCACTTGTCTTCTATATGCTAATAGTTCCAGACCTCTGTCTTTAATCTTAACCTCTCTGCTGAGCTCACTTATTCTTTTTTTAATTATGTTTTATTGATTATGATACTGTAGTTATCCTAATTTTTCCCCTTTTCCTCCTTCCACCCATCAGCCCCCACTCCCTCAGGCAATACCCCCACCATTGTTCATGTCCACGGGTCATGCGTATAGGTACTTTGGCTACTCCATTTTTTATACTGTACTGTACATCCCCATGGCTATTCTGGAACTACCTATCAGTACTTCTTAATCCCCCTCACCTCTTCGCCCATTCCCCGAAACCCCCTTCCCATCTGTGAGCCATCAAAACACTCTCCATATTCATGATGCTGTCTCTGTTCTTCTTGTTTGCTTAGTTTGTTTTTTAGATTCAATTGTTGATAGACATGCATTTATTGCCATTTTATTGTTCATAGTTTCGATCTCCTTTTGCTTAATATGTCCCTTTAACATTTCACATAATAATGGCTTGGTGATGATGAACTCCTTCGGTTTTTTCTTGTCTGGGAAGCTCTTATCTGCCCTTGGATTCTAAACGAGAGCTTTGCTGGGTAGAGCACTGTAGGCTGTAGGTCCCTGCTTTTCATGACTTTGAATATTTCTTGCCAATCCCTTCTAGCCTGCAAAGTTTCTTTTAAGAAATCAGCTAACAGTCTTCTGAGAATTCCCCTGTAG